>JASKGM010000014.1:15039422-15136431 GCA_034509205.1 Ceratonia siliqua
TTCTGAGTCCTCTCCAGTTTCTATCAAATATAACTGAGCTCTCCTATGTTTCAAATGATGTCCAGGAGTAAATGGTTCATCACAAATGAAACAAATTCCCTTGGCTTTCTTCTCATTTATATCAGCAACAGATAGTTGTCTCTGATTGTTGCCTATGTTTTTTAAAGTGTGTGTTGGAGGATTTGGTAACAAAGGTGGCCTCGAATTATTAGGAACAAAAGAATTGTTCCTCTGATCAGTTTTGTAGACCACTACTGGTTTGGAATTGTTGCTAGAAAATTTGTTACTCACTGCCGTGGAAGTTTTATTGTAATTGATGGAAGGATGTGCTAATTCATATAGTTTGGCTAAGGTGTAGGCTTCTCTGATGTTTTTAGGTTGAAACATTCGTACATGCATCTGGATATCATGTCTTAACCCTGATATAAAACAGCTCACTTCATACTCTTCTGGCAGATGTACTCTACTCAGTACTGTGTCAAAAGCGTCATGATAATCTCTCACATTTCCTTGTTGCTTTAAATTCTTAAGCTCCGACATTGGATCATCATAAGCATCTCCGAATCTATTAACAATTACCTTCACATACTCATTCCACGGAGGTAATGAAGATGTTAACCGAGATTTTACATAAGCATGGTGCCATTGAAGTGTCCTTCCCTCTAAATGCAATGAAGCTATTCTAACCTTAAGTTCTTCAGATGTATTATCAACATAAAAGAACTGATCACATTTATACAACCACTCCTTTATGCCTTCACCATCAAACCGAGGGAATTCTATCCTTGACAGCCTTGATCCACAAGGAGAATTAGAATTAGGATTACCTGCTGGTTGAGTAACTCCTCGCATCTCCAAAATCCTTGCATCTCCTTCCCGAAGGTGGCTGGAATTGCCTTCTCCTTCCCTCTGGCAGGAGATCTCCACCACTAACTTCTTTAATTCATCAAACATCCCAGTTACTCTATCATCGAGCGCAGAAAGTCGCTTGCTAAAATTTTCTTCCAGATCTCTTACTGCACTTTGATTCCGTGATCCTTCCGCCATCGCTCACAGGCTAAGAATCGATGCTCTGATACCAATGATGCCTAACAGAAATTCAAAATTCTTCTGTTGAGGAATTGAGAATCTCGTTAGAGAAATTCAGGGAGTCCGAAATTGAATGGACTTCCGAGAGCCTTCTCTGGAGGTGTAAGGGAGAATTGTAGAGAGAGAAGTTAAATTTTTAATGAGCAAAAACTTTCATTATCATTCCAGAATTGAGTCCTTTATACACCCTTTTGCTTTCCCGAAGTTAGTCCAACTACCATAACAAAGTAAGCATGCACAACAAAAATTGAAATACACAACTAATCAAACTAAATGAAATGGTGCGTCTAACACAACCCTTAACGGCTATCTAACCACCTTGCAACGGCTAGCTAACAACCCGTAACCTGTAACACTGCACTGCGGTGTTTGTTATCTTACTCGGCCTCGGGGAAGATACTCATGTATTGCGCTTTGTGGGGTACGGCTCTTATCTTAACTGGGTGTTTGGTTTTGTATAAAGTCGTACTTTTTGTTCAATCATAATTTTGATATTCTTTTTTTTATTTAAAAAAAAAAAGTGAGCTATATAGATTCTGTAGTTGGTTGATGAGAATTGAATTGAATTTTTGTTTATTCGTCTTGTTGATCGATTTGCAAATTACATTCTTTATTTCGCCCATGGTTTTTTATAACGCATTGCATAATTCGTCTTTGGTGTGTGTGCATATGTGGATTGATTCGTTGAATGAAAAGATAGAAAGCATCAATGCTACTGTCAGAGCAAGCAGAATTATTTCCATAAGATAACTAGAGGACCAAATGTCTTTCAGGACAAACTTCTGGAAGCTCTACCTGTTATAGGACAATATGTGCTACATCTTTTTAAAATTTCTTGCAGATATGGGTTCTAAATGAGAAAAACACACAGGGTTGTTTTTCTTTTTGGATACCCTTATAGGTGAAACCATATATCACTGTCCTGGAAAAACCCCAATTAGCCGTGTATATATCCTCTCAACTCATTTCCTTGGTAGCTATCTAACTAATAAAGGAATCCCAATCAATAGTTTCATTGAATCAAATGATATGCTATCACTCGGAAGATGAGAAAGCCTTTCTTAGGAGTATTTTTGCTTATATCCTAGAATCCCTGAAACAAAATTTTCTGTGACACTGACTCAGCCTTGGGGATGACAGTAATATATATGCTTTAAGTGAGAATAATGAAATTATTATCTATACTAGGCCAGGGATCATTAAAATTACTCTTTGACAAATATGATTTTTTTTTTATAGTTAACTCTTTGATAAATAAAATAATTTAGCATACAATATTGGTAAGAACTTGAGAGGGCAATGAATGCCTTATGAAAACAAAGAAATTGCAATACACAGACCACTGTTATTCGGTTCTTAGTGAACAAGAATGAAATCACCAAGATTGAAACAGATGGGACAAAAGCAAGAAAAATAAAATCTTTCAGCTTTCCTGCCATCCTTATTTTTAGAATTGGTCTTTAAAACATTCAGGAGGCATGTAACCATTGAATCGTTTGGTATCTCTGCAGTAGTCATAGATCATGTAATTCTTTCTGACCCAATTCAACTGGCCCCTCTGGCCATTGTTCAACTGGTTGTATATGGGATTAGTCCACCAATTTGCAGGGATATTGGAGGCACACTGACTAATGCTGACCGGTCCATTCCACTTACAAGCCCTTGGCCTAAAACGATGAAATCTGGCTATGAATGGGGCACTGCTCCAGTCGGTCTTAACAAGCCCACCTCTAGTTGCCCAATCGTCTGCATTCCAGAGGCTAATGTAAGTCCTCATTGCTTGCTTGTTTGGATAACCGATGCCTTCTCTTTGGTAGTTCCGGAAAACCCGAATTGGAAGACTATCAACATACCACCTGAGACAACAGTAAACAGTGATAAATCATAGAATTAGAAAGGTATAATTCTTTCTTATAGAACTGAGAAAAACTAATAACTTCGTTCTGGTAGAATTTATCAACTTACACAATTTCAGTGGGATTCCAGTGAATGGTGTAATTGTGAAAATCAGCAGTTGGGTCAAACCAGAGGTAAAATTGTTGCTCCCTGTTTCCTTTTCCTCTTGTATATATGTTTGTATGGATAATATATGGTTGTCCTGAAATGTTGCCTAAGAACTCAAAATCTATCTCGTCATGCAGGCTTCCTATAGAGGATAGCTGCACGCATTTTGAATGAAGTATTAGCACTTTTCCATCTGTAAGATCCATATATTGTAGTAGTTTAACATAAGTCTGATAGATTTGGCTGTTATATAATAAATCTACATTTTTTTCCACTTCTTTTTTGGGATTAAAAGAAGAAAAGAAAAGAAATTATGTGGGTGTTTATTACGAAACCTTTTAGCTCCAGTGAACTTACATAATAGGCTGTAACTGTTCCGGCGGAGTTACCAGGTATTAGCTTGATTAGCATTTCAATACTTCCAAATAAGAATGTTCTCTTTGATCGAGCGGCGGATCCTGAAAACCGAAGGCAACAAACATCACACAGTCCAATTAAGCTGAGAACAGAGGAAAACTTTTTTTTTAAAAATAAAACATTAGTTAGATTGGTCAGATATCTTGTGTAAGCTCCTATGTTTTGAACAATTTTATCTGATGCATTGGCATATATACTTAAATGCATCCTGATTAAACTATAATGCCATTCTTTAGTGATATTCAACTCAAGTGCAATACATTGAAAAATGCAGCATGCTTTCAAATCTATGATTGTGTTGCTATTAGAGGTAAAATTTCTCTCTTGACAAAGACATGAGCCTGTTGAAATGAATCTAAACTGAAAACCAGTTAGTTTAGTGATTGGATTCATGTGAAGCATAGATGTTCCACCTGAAGTTTGATCCAATACAAGCTGAAGATCATCGCCATTGCCCTGAATTGCCGCATGTTGAACACCCCAGGTGATGTACATGCTCTTGGAAATTTTTGCATTCACTAGGGCTAGGTTGAATGCAACTGCAAAGATGAACGAAGCTACCAATAATTTATCGAATTTTGCCATGAACAACTGCCGTATGGAGTTGAAAGCTTGGATGTGTTTTGTATTTGGTATTTGACGTCTTTATAGAAGTTACAACTACTTGATAATTTTAGAAATTAATTGGATCTCGAGTATATTGACCCGTTCATAGGATTTGACCTCTTAACATTATTGTTTCTGAAAGGAGAGCCTACGGAATTTATGTCAGGTTTCATACATAAATAAGTTTGGCTCCTCATAGTGGTACGGTACTAGTTTTTGAAATCTGATCCATTTTTGTTTTGCTGTCTTTTTAATGCAGTAAATAAAAATATAAAGGGCAATTCTAAGTTACCGTCATACACATTGGGGCGGTAGTTTAGACTTTTTAATTTTTTAATTTTTTATATTAATAAATTATTATATATATCATATATATTTTTTAAAATTTTTTAAAATATTTTTGTATTTTTTAAAAATATTTTTGTTTATAAATGGATAGTGTTAAAAAAATTATAGATGAATAATGTATAAAAGATATAAAAATATTTAAAAATATTTTTAAAAATTTTTAAAAAATTATATGACATAGACAATAATTAATTAATGTTAGAAAATAAAAAAATTAAGACAAAAAATTAAAAAAATATCATATTTGGATATCGAAAGTTATGTTACAGTCCCATTTTTAGGGATGTAACATAGCAACAGCCAAATATAAATCATATTAATGACATCAATTTAATCTTAATTTTAAATATTAAGACTAATATTATAAGAGTTATCAGTTCATTACGTATTTGCCTCTAAGATAATTAATAAAAATATTCTAAATTAAATTAATATTTGTAAAGAATGAAACTAAGAAAACAAACACTAAACTGATATTAGAAATTCATTACAAATACAAATTAATTGAAAAACAAGTGATTATGATATGTACGTGGTCGAACGCATGGGAACCAAGCCTACCTGACTTAGCTGGAATGCAGTGGTACTCTCCACCACTCCATCTAATTATCTATAACCATGGTGGATCAGAAAGGAGGAGGGTGAAGACCCCTAAAATTTTTTTTTCTTACATAAATATACTTTTTAAAAAATTATTTTGTTCCTTTAAAATTTTTAAAAACAGTATTTGTCCTTCCAAGACAAGTTAGTTATATAATTTTTTTATAATATATTTATAGTTATAAGTAAAGGTATAAGAGTTGTGTAGTAAATATAATTATAATTTATAAATATTATTCTTTTAAATTTTGTATTGAGAGAAAATAAATTAAAATAGAATGATAGTGTGGTCTCATTTCATTTATGTAGTGTTGAAATGTTTTTGTATTTATTTTTTTTAATAGATTTAATAGAGTTAAAATGTAATTTATAGTATTAATTACTTGATTTATTTAACTTTTATTGTAAAGTCATTATACCTACCTATTATTATTATATAACTCTTATATTGAATTGTGATAAACATTTTAAGAATGAATTAGAGTTAAAATGTAGACAAAAAAGTTAAAATTTGTGAATATTTAAAAATCTCTATACTTATCATCATGTTTATGAAAATTATTTTTGCTTAATATTATGGTTATGATGCCCAATGATCCATGCTTATACAAATTTTTATAATTGTTTAAATTATATTTAAATAATTTTTAAGTAATTATGTTAAAAATGATAAGTTTAACTTAAAATAATATAATAGTAAACAGTAAGAAAATTGATTCATTTTTTTTTTTAAAATTAATGACAAAAAAAAAACATAACTTCCATATCTTCACTTCCTAAAAAAAAATTGTTTTGCCCCCATTGATTTTGTTGAAGATCCTGCTAGTAGTGAAATTACATTATCCTTCTGGGACGTGCACGCCTGACTCAAGAATATGTTATTTTCCTTCTAATTCAAATGTACCTCCACAAAGTACTAAGGCTTTTTTTTTATTGAAAGAGGTAGAAAGGGGACTGAAGCAGACGAATTCTCCATTTAGCAAAGAAAATATTAGAGTACGGGAAAGAATCAAATAACTCCATTGGCTTTGGCTCTTCAGTTATTTTGCTACTATGTGATTAGCACGATTCATTAATTTTGTCTCTATTATTTAGTCTGGCTGCAAGAAGTAGCATTTCATGGGGGAATAATTATACTTGTATGTTATTTTTTCTTACATCATTCTTATATATTATTTTATATTTATTATTTTATTATTTTATTATTATTTATTATTTATCATTTATCATCTATCATTATTTATTATTATTATTATTTTATAATATATTAATAATTAAAAATAAAATATAAGATGGTGGAAGAAAAAAAAAGGTCCACAACTATACGAGGCTTATACTAGTTGATTGTTTTCGTTAAAAGAGTTGACAAGGAAAAACCACGTACTTTTAAACATACAAAGAAGTATTTGGATCCTGTGCAGTCGGGATTAGAAGTATTTGGATCTTGTGCAGTTGGAATCCCGACTGCATGGTTTCTAGTTGAAGTATTTTGGCCGTTCAAAATTGATTAGACGGCTAAGATCGATTTAGAATTTTTTTAAACAAAATTTGTCTTGAAAAATGTGCAACAAAAAAAATTTTAAAAAAAAGTTAATTTGAATCTTGGCTGTCCAATCTAATTTTGGACGGCTCAGATCTAAATGCATCCTGTGCAGTCACTTGACTACACGGGATCCGGATCCTACAAAGAAAGATAGAAAGACTTTATTAAGTCTAAAACGACCATCAAACAAGAGCGAAGAGAATCAGATTGATGATTATCTGTCATTCAGCAAACAGGACACGCTAGCTGTATCTAGAAGATGTTGGGCAACGGACTCTATATATGAATAATTGTATTAAAAATTACATCAGAAAAAATTTTAGAAAAGGTTAAAGGGGTCACAAACGGTTCCACTTAAAATCTAATCCCCTTAGACAAAATATTCCTAAACATGTAATTAATAGCACAAGTGCAATACTAACAGTATAAAATAATTAATAAAATAACATCAAAAAATTAACGTGGTTCACTTTTAATTTTTGGGTTACGTTCACGGGCCAAAATTTGAATAAACTTTCACTAATAAAAATAGTGGGTATAATAAGAGAGTTTTCTCCAAACAAATTCTAGAGGTACAACACACAAAAATGAGATATATCCAAAATAGTGACACTCAAAGTATTTCTCAAAAATATCCTAAAAATGTTTCTTCCTTATTTTGTCACTCACTCTTTTTAAATTATTTTTAAAAAATAATTCAAAACTCTCTCACTATTTTTCTTTCTCAGAAAATTTCTCTTAAATTTCTCTTCTTAGTGTGTTGCTTGGTGCATGTCCTTGCAAAATTTACAAATGTCACTTTCCCAATTTCCACTTATCTTTTCCTACTTATTTTCATTAATCTCTTTAAAAATTTCTCTCCATTTTTCATGGAGCTGGACCCCACAGAAGAGACCATATTTTGTTGGTAGGAAATGAAAAATATATATTGTGATTGTGATTATCTGAACCCAAAAAGTAAAAACATCGAGATTAGTTTAGAAACTGGGGATTTGTAAGTTCTTATAACCAATCACTTTCAATCCGTTTCATCAGCCGATTAATTAATCACACATATTTTGGAGCGGCCTCCATTATTTCTTCTTTTCATTTTTTACGTCTTAGCATATGATTTATAATTATAATTACTTGGATCATTATCTTTTAATATTTTGGTAAAAATAATATATATATATATATATATATGTGGGGAAAAAGAATGCACTTTTTCACTCGTTATTCAGGCCAAGCACATAAGTTAATAACGTCAATACCATTATTAAAAAAGTGAAGCTTATTTTTCTTATACTTTTGGCCCATAATAATAAAGAATTTCAACATAGGGAGAGAAAAAGTAAAGAAAAATACAAACTTAAAACAAAATCAAGTCGGAAGAACCGATATTAGCCCAACAGGGTCTATTGGATATGCACCCACATTCCCTTGCTGGGCACTCCACGGTGGACGATGAAGAGCAAGTAGTATCCAGGCGGAGCAACATTACCGGAGGGTGGCGCCACGGATACAACCTTGTAATTCCCTGGGGCTTCCGTGTTGAGGTTGTCACTGGCCAGCACCAGTAGTCTCTGACTCATAGAGAAGCCATGAGTGGTGAAGGGTGGAAAATACATGGTCACCTTAATATCATTCTTCTCCAACGGAGCGTTATTTTTCACGGTAAACGCAATCTCGAAGTTGGCACCGTAGTTCAACTCCTTGGCGGAGGTGGCCTCGACGATCTCCGGCCTGAAATTCGCCAGAGCCACATCAAGATAAGGTGGAGAGAAGTGCTCAATTCTGGTCTCAGTTGGGAACCTATCATTGGCCCTGTAGGTGTCGTGGGTGTTGCTGCCACCAACCCAAATCTTCCCACTGGGGAGCACCGCTGAAGTTGAGTGGTACATTCTGGCAATCTGGGTAGGCTTGAGCTCCTTGAACCTCTCACCTCTAGGCTTCTCAGGGCTGTAAAGGATGGGCGTGAAGTTGGGGTCGTCGGCGTCCCACCAAGCAGCCGTTCCCTTCTGTGCACCATTGAGGAACAAGAGTTGTCCATTGGGAAGGTTCAACAGGTCACCCATGGTTCTTCTTGAAGGCATGTTATCGATTTCCCACTGAGGGTTAGGGTCAGTGACGATCATTCTGGCGCAGTCTTGAAGAGCTGGGAGGAATTTTTTCTGGACCTCGGCTAAGTTGAAGGCATCGGGGGTGTTGCCACCGCAGACGATGACCTCAGCCTGGATGGCATTGGCAGCGGCGTCGTTGAGTTTAATAGGGAGGAGGGCGGACATGCCAGAAGCAGGGTAGTTGCGGGAGCCGCCGGGTAAGACGGGGAAGGTGCGGATGATTTTGTTGGTGGCAGGGTTGAGGAGGAGGGAGCGGTTATTGGAGAAGATGAAGAGATTTCCATCGGGGATAAGGTGAACAAATGGGTAGAGATTGTTCTCGTCTATGTCAGAGGTCTCGTAGAGGAATGGGAAGAAGTAGGGTTTTTCACTCAATTGGCCTTCCTTTGGAACGAACTCATAACTGAAAGATCTGCGCCCACCCACCACAATGAACTCACCATTGGGAAGGATTGTTTGGGTTGGATACCATCTTTCTTCTTTGAATGCATTCGGCTGTTCTTTCCAAGCACAGGCAGTTCCATCTGCGCAAGGAGCCATGTACCTGACGACTTTTCCTCCACTGAGAAAACCACCAGAACTGACGAAGGTACCATCAGGTGCAAGCCCTCCTGATGAGCACCAGAAATCTGTCTCTACCTGCGGGACCAATTAATTGATCTGATTCGCATATTCATGAAATAAATATTTAAGATTAAGAGTTATATATATAGTCAGAAGACAAACTAACCCTGATTGGTATAACTTGATTTGTCTCAATATCATATATCATTGAGTGAGCCCAACAATCAGTTTGGGGGTTTTTCTCAAGGTCTTCGAATGGAAGACAAGGCACACCCACTGGCAATTTGAGCCTGGACACATGATAAGTAGTGGTATCGTAGATAATTAACTTATTAGTGGGTAGCAAATTGATGTGCATGGCGGACACACCAGATTCCTGATTAACAATTTCCCAATGACCAGGAAACTGTGTTTCCAAATCAGGCTTACCCGCGGGGGCGCCGTCATCATGACCTCCTGGGTTCTTCAACTGCTGCTCATCGGCCGGTGGATCAGGCTCATTAAAGCCAGGAAAGGGGAATCCAACTCCTATAATGGGAACTATGTATTTCTTTTTGGCTTTTTTCTGCTTTTTACGTTTGGCATCGACTTGCAGTTGAACAGCAAGGAACAAGATAGGGAGGACCAATAGAACCTTGCGCAGGGTTGCCATTGTTGCCAAGGTAGGGAATGACCCTCCTGCTCTTGTTAAAACCAATTTCCCCCTCACCTTGGCATTAAATATAGCATAAGCTTAATTGGTTAAGGCATTGCCAAAATAGTACTTGGTTTACCCTTGATGTCAGGGAATGTCAAGGCACAGAGAGTTTCAATTGTCAGTAACAGATTCAACTTGAACCAAACAAAAACAACCATCCTTGTTCGCAAATCTGGTCAACTGGTCTTCTCTAACTATTTATTCCCGAGCCTCTGCCCAACACCATGCAATGCTTCATTTTTTTTCTTTAAGTTTTCTACAACTCTTTTTAACATATTCTAACAATTTAAATACTCCAACAGCACTTAACTTTTGTTAATGGATACCAAATAATTGCAAATAATGAATAATTGTATATTATTAAAAAATATATATTTACGATAACATAAGATTAGATGTTATTTTTGAGTGATGATTCTAACTTTTTAAGGACTCGGTCTGTAACACACTAACAAGAGATGTATACTCATGATAATAAAATTTAATTTATAAAATAAGGATAAATTCTAAAATTTAATAAAATGTACTTAATTTGAAAAAATTATCTTGGTTTGATGAGTGAGTGTAATGAAAAGGTTGATTTGACATAAAAACTAAAGGAATAACAGCGTGGCAAATATTAAAGTTGTCATAATTTAAAACAATTAAATACCCCTCTCACTATATTTTTCATATTTGCAACAACTTTGAAGTGTACCACGTCTCAAATTCTTTGTCTTGTTTAGTTAGCAGAATTAATGTGCCGTTTAGATAAGCTTTTTTTTAAAAAAAATTACCTTTTTTAAAAAAAAATTGATTATTTTTAAAATTATTGTTTGGATATAAATTATTTTATAAGTGATTATTTTAAAAATAAATAAAATACTTGCTTTTCAGATAAGCATCAAATATGATATTTAAAAAATAATTAAGTCTAATAGAAAAGAGAAACAAATTTTTAAACATATACTCCTAAAAAATTTTATAAATTTTAAAAAAAATAATTTTATATGTCATTTTTAATAATTTTACATACTTAAAAGTAATTTTACATTTTTACATCCAAACGTAAAATATTTATTTTTTTTAATAAAATTATTTTTATATAATTACATTTAAACACTAAATACTTAGTTTTTTTTAAAAAATTATTTTTATTTAAAACATATGTTCTAAAGCACAAATCCATTCAACAGCCCGCTTTATAGTTAAAATAGTACTTTTCTCTCCTTCACCTTTATATATATCTCCCCTTAGAAAGTTTCTGCGGCCATGCGGCTTGCTTATTATAAAACTGAAATAGTGTTGTTTGGTTACTTAGCACCAAAAAATAAACAAAAGCAGGTAAAGACCCACAAATTAAACGGTTTCTTCCACACTTTTCTCTTTCTTTTCAAAATATATATGTTCATGAATAGTAATCTACCATAACTTTAGTGGTAAAGAAGGTGAGGTTTAAGAACAGATCTTAAGTTAAAATAAAGTTACGTAAAAGTCTTAAGTTTGATCCTTATATAAAGTTAAAAAGGAGAGACTCTTTAAATAAGCAAGGATTATAAATTATTAGGGTTTATGCTTCTGTTAAATAAAGGGCACTTTATCTTGTAATTAGAGGTAGTAAGAGACAAAAGGTTACAGGTAATTAACAGCATTTTCCTCTAGCTAGTTATCTACAGAATTTACATCAATTTTTTTTTTTGAGTAAATTATCCTCCTCCCTCTTTAATTATAGGACACTCTTATTTATTATGAAATTATAACGAATATTTCTTAAAAGTTAAAAAATATTATAATATAACTTAATTTTGAATTTAAATGTATTTATAATTTATATGTTTAAAATACTCAGTGAGAACTTTTAAATTTGACTATTATTGATTATAAAAAAAATTAAAAATTAAAAATTATTCAATATATTTTTATGTCTTTTTCTACATTAATATTACTAATTAGAGGGAATGAATAAATAAATGATTTGAATTTCACAAGCTTTTTAATTTTTTTTTACAAATGATATTTTAGAATATGAATTATTTAATTAAGATAAATTTAAAATTAAATTAAGTTGTAATATTTAATGTCGTGTATATTTTTATAATAAAATATTAGAGGATTATGTATTAAAGGCATATCTTGAGGGAGAGAGAAGTAATTTACTTTTTTTTCCTTTTTGATGTCACCTTACTTGATATAATCTTTCATGCATGTTCTAAAACATGAAATGAAGATGGGATATTAGATAGACAACAGAAATAGAATGCATGTCTTTCTATTTTGAGTTACTTCTTAAAAAAAAATCAAGGTTTCTTTGAACTCCCGGCAGAAAAAATGGAAAGGGGGGGGGGGGGGGAGGGGGTTTGGGGCGGCACAATGGCAGGAAGGTCCATATTTCCATTATCTCTCTATTGCTACTCCCAAGCTCAGAATATATTAGTTAATACAATTTTATTTGTTACAAATGCAACTTAAATAAAAATAATTTGTTATATGTAATATTAATTAAGAATAAAACTGATGTTAAACTAAAACTCGAGGACAAAATTAAAATGAAAAATGTTTTCTTTCAAAGTTATAAAAATGAAATATCTTATGGAAGGTGAAATTACTGTAGTGAGATCTTCTAACTTTGGTATAAATACAGTAGAATTTGAATAATATTTATTCTCTCTCTTATGTGGGAGATCTGTAGACAAATGCATGTCCATGTCCATTTTCTTAAACAATATATCACGTGTTTCTCGATATTAATTTAATATTTTTTATTGTCTATTTTTATTCGAGCTGGTGATGTAAAGGGAAGCATAAGAGAATGGTTCACATATATAAAATAATAAAAAGCGATGTGCAATGTAAAAGGAAGAGGAAAAAAAAAGAGACTAAAATTCTCTTCTTATCCCTCGAATTTTTATATAAAAAAATATTTTGTCTTTCTACTTCCAATTATTATTTTAAATTAATTTCTCAACTTTTGTAAGTTCAATTTCATCCCCCATTTATAAATTGTTACAATTTAGTCTTTTAGTTTCATAAGTAGAACCATTTTCGTTCGGCTTTAAATGGCTTTTGATGATTTTAAAGGTCTTATGAAAAGACAGCATAATTCCTTGTCAAATCAAAACTATATTATTGTTTGTTGTAGATTTAAAATATATCTAATAGTTGTATATGTTCAAGGAGGATAAATCTGAACTTAATTAATCACTAAATTAAAGGATTAAATTGAAAAAATAAAAATTAGAGAGACCTCTAAAACGAAACTCTATTGAAACAAGAGATCGTCATTAAAATTGTATTTTAACCAAAACAATTTATATATTAACAATTCCCTAGAATTACTAGAATATGGTTTGACAAATCAATGCATACTTAGTTACCAATATTATGTTTCATTTACCAAATATTGCAAGTGATGGGAGATCGTAGGAGACATGTAGAGTGATAATATATTGGCATATCATTTCGTAAAAACATTTTAGTGTAACTTTTTTTTCGTATAATCCTTTTTTGACTATTTGTATAAGGAAATAATATATACTCGTGTTTTAGTATAAAAAATTTGCATAGATTTAAATGTTATATTCTTTCAAATATTACTTAGATATGCATCGACTCAAAATAGAGTTAGCGATGCAATCAATTGGAAGATACGAGACCATTATCATTGATGTGTTAGTTTTATCTAATGGCATTCATTTGGGGTGATCTATATTAACTATTTTGTCTGGATTATTCTTTTCACTGATTGACACTAATACAGCTGTTTTTCCATCATTTGCCTCTGGAAGTTGATTAATTGGCTTTGACACTGTGCATATACAAATAGGACAGGAAAATTGCAAAAGGTCCAACTTTAAGTGGCTATTAATGATTGTCCATAAGCAAACGATAGGCATCCCTGTAAAATCCAGCTCTACTAATGGTATTGACAAGACAAATGTCACCCATTGCCAGATATTGCATATTGCAATATTCAAACTATAGAATTATATTTATTTCGTTAATTAATTGCAAATATCTTTCCATTAATTTCTTTCTTTTTTATTTTCTGAACCAGTCAAAATTTTATCAGAAACAGACGCACAAAAAACAAGCAATTAAACCTGCACTTAATAATTAAAGTCTTAATCAGGCAGCAAATAACAGAAAACCTAGCAGCCTTCTCCACTAAAGAAAGTAAACAGGATTATCGGAAAACTTCCATATATGACAGAGACCTCCAACAAATAGCCGCTAGCAACTCCTGTATATTCTTAACGTAGCATTCAAAGGCTGTTCCTTCTTGGGTTTTTACTAGACTGATAATTTTCCTAATTTGACTGGTCATGTCATGACTAAGGTATCTTCAATGGATGTGACCATGCATGTGAAAAATGAAATTGTCATTGGCTGCTGTAGTTCTAGAACACAATTTTGCAGGTATGAAATCAGAATGATTCATAGAATTTAGCTAAAGACTATGTCATAAACAGTATATATCTTGAATATTCATGAAAGTTGACAGATTAATCTCCTTTGGCTAGTAGTGATTGATACTTTTCAGTTTTCAGTTTTTCACAATGAACCCAAAGACTATATATATGAGAATTTGACCCAATTTTCATATTAAGACAGACATTTGACACAATTTCAAAAGCATACAGTTGTGCTTTATATCTTAAAGTAGTCCCTCCAAGAATTGAAGTTAGCAAACCATGACATGGCTCTTAAATTTCACAAATTTCTACCAAACCAAACAAATTTGCAGCAAAGGGGCATTATTAATTAATTTTTCCCCGACTGATTAATATTACTAAACTAATTTATATTGCTCCTGGTTAATTTGTTAGGCTAGTGGAAGATTGTCTTGTCCTGCTCTATGTAAGTGATCCGTCTTGCACTGGTATATATCAAATATTCTGTTTCTTATATTCCTTCGGGGTAAATCAGCAAGATTTCGGTTAAATCTTGATGGGGAAGAAGCTATTTTAAAAAGAAGAGGTGTCGTTCAGCTTTCATTCTCATCTCATTGTTCAGAGGGGATAAAAATGTCGCCCATCTATATTGCTTCTTCACTACGATATATTAAACAAGTTACAAGTTGGTTTGGTACTCCTTTTACTTTTATTCGTTCCATTGGCTGTATTTTGTTAGCTTAGCTCTTTGAATAGAGCTCTCATATCTATACAAATCACAAAATGAATGGAAATGAACTAGTAATTGTATCTTAATTCTCTGTGAGTAGTCAATTTTGATTAAGACTAGACCATTCTTAATTAATATATATAAAATGAAACAAATGATTTGTTATGCATATGTCGGAAAATTATCCAATTTAACATTTTATTGGAGAAGAGAAATTCATGCATTTCTATCAGGTTCCTTTGATGCATGCAAACATCAATCTCTTCCTTGCCACTATCAGTACGTAGTATGTGTCTAATAAATGGAACAGAATAGAGGCTTACCTCTTAAAATTAACAAGATAAAATTGCTGAATCAATGCACATTTGACTATAGCTAGATGCTGTGGGGTAATTGAGGTAAACTTGTATGATTAAGGAATAGAGAAAACAATCACATCTCATTTCTTTGAGAATTTATGTGAGGGAGAAAATTTTGCATTGTCTTATGCAAATAGTCAATAATCTATCTTCCATTACACATGGGTATCGCCAAATGAAACTTTAAAACCAACACGTTGGCTTGCTCATATTAATTTGTGCTTCATTTAGCAATTCTAAATTGTAAATGAGAGCATTTACAATTATGAGAATTGCTGCTTTTCTAGTGGCGCGTAGAATTGCTGATCAAAGAGATAATCTGAGTTCCAAGTCGAGCTCTTTAGTATCACTTGTTTCAGAATTCTGGCTGCCTGAGCCCAGGGATCCACTCCTATGCATCTTGGTATCTATGTGTCGTGAGTCCTAATTATGAAGAAAAACAATAAAAGGCCTCAGTTTAAATCCGATATTAAAATATTGGGTACCAAGTATATATATGCAGAATCTCAAATTAGATACATTCTGAAAAACTTTCTTACGTGTAGGTTTAAAAAGGGTCTCGTGATATTGGATTGAGGGGTCTGCAAGATGGAATTGGCATTGTCCCATCTGGTTTAAGATAAAGAAGTTCACATATCAGCAGTAAATTCGTCATGACAAATAACAATAAACCTGGGAAAAAACATCCATCTTGTAAAAACACTTCTCTTTGCTCATCAATGACAAGAATATTCTCAGTGCAGGAGGAAGATTTAAGTATACCTTGCTGAATTAGTTGGCTGAGAGTTTCCATATCTGATGTTTGTTCTTTCATATTCGGGTAGGCCCATCTGCACTAGCAACACTAATGTTAAAATTCAGGCTTATCCAAACTCAAACTATTTTCATATATACCATATTAATGATAGAAAGAAGTAATTTATTTTCGATAGGTAATGGTGAAGATGATTTCAAATAGGGTCTTGACGACAATTTGCAGCAGAACACGGATTCATTCCTCATAACCTAGGGTTAGTAATACTCTTGATCAAAGTAACAAAATACACTTTCAAATTCAACCAAACATAAAGGATATATACTTGGTTCAAATTTGACAAGAATATTGCTAGGGTTGTCCTATAATCTTTTCAATAGCGAATACATTAATTAGTGGGTCATATAAAAAAAGGAAAAAAAATAGAAGGATAAAGAATCACCATGATTCCTTTGTGGTAAAACTGCCCACTTGCATATATAGATTAATTTTGCAGTAATAGTTACAAAGTGGTGACAAACAACTATTGTGAAATATAGTACACTGTACAAAGTACAAGTGTAGAAACAATTGGGATTTAATGAAAACCAAAACCATACATACCACAATGTTGGGTTGGAAGCAGTAAGAAGCTGAGTATGATGAGGACGATGATGAATAAGAAAAAGATGATGATGGTATCGATGAATATGCTGTTTGCACTCTTGGATCTTCCTGCATGATCACGAGAGCCAAAACTCCATTAAAATCCCCAAATCCAGGAAAAATTGTGCTAGTTTAAGCTAACGGAGAGAGAAGAAGATAGGGTTACATTGTTAAAATTAGATGGATAAGGTCCGGGAAGAGAAGGATGATATCCAGAATCCACTTGGCCATGTAATCTGATTTTCTCCAATTGAGCAACTCCAAGACCTCTCTGGGGTTGCTTTGGCTTGTCTGAGTTGTTCTTCTTTCCTTTCCTTGAAGAAGAAGAAGAAGATCCAATTGCTCTTTCACTTCCCAAGTTTGGCTCTCCATAATAACTGCTACCCATCTTCTCTCTCTTTTTGTGTATGTGTGTGTGTGTGTGAAGGACAGACAGAGAGGAAGAGACAGAGAAAGCTTTTGGCTTTGGCAAATCCCGGAAGTTGCAGTGGCAGGAACTTTCTGGCAAGGAGCTGCCGGGAAATCAGAGATCTCCAATGCTGTTTTTAAGCTATTTGCACCCCATGAATTATTGCATCGCTGGACCAGATTGTGTATAGATTTAAATGTTATATATACCTAGATTTTATGCCCTTTATCTCTCCTCTCTTGCCTCCTCTTTTCTGAGAACTATATAAATTGATTATTATAATATTAATTAATGATGATGATTACATTATTAATTAATTATTTACTCATTAATTATATAGACTTTGGATGCTATCTCTGCAGAGAGCGATAGTCTCTCATTTAAAATGTTAAATAAGCTGTACTGGTACACAATAGCCACGCGTCACAAGGCGCAGGCTGCTAGTGTGAATTTTTTACATGTTAATTTATTTATTACAATATTTCTTATTGAACATTATTTTATACATGTTTTCTAAATTGTTTTAAAAAAATGGACTTGTATATGACGCTATATATCAAGAAAGGTGCGGCTGGCACTTCAAAGGGATATTTTTTGAATTTAATTATTGAAAGTATATATATATACATGTGTTTATATGTTCTTTTTCATTTTTGATTAACTATTTTTCTTTTCTTGATCATTTTGATTAGCCTATAATAAGGCCTGAGGCAGGTAATGGGTTCCACTTTGCACGTGGTTCCCTAGTTCTTGGTCAATTTGTCTCAGCTGATCATATAATATTCTAAAAAGTCGTCCCAGCTGTAAAATTCTAATTAAGCAACTTATTAAGAAAGGAAAGTAATTAATATAGTCATAATTTAAAACTTTAATTAAGATCAAATCACGTTTGAAATTACAGATCCCAAAAATCTTTATCATTTACAGTTTCAATTTCAAAACATCTGCAAATTTAAGTGGTAATATTGCTTCACTAAGAAGGATAGCTAGATTGACCTATATATATACATATATATGGATAATTGAAGTAATATAATATATATGATGGATGATTATAATAAATAATAATAATGGTGTTACTATAATTAATTGTTGACGAGACGAAATCTAATTGATCTGTTTCACCCACGATTTGTGGGTCATATTTTATGAGTTGTTTGTGTGGTGGAAAGTGAGAATCCTCCAATTTGTTAGCCAGACATGTGAACACATGTAATTACGAGAAACCCCACTAATCCCAACAAAACTATGTCATTTGTTGCTTAAGCGGAGGACACACCATAGTTAATTATATACTAATTATTAAAGTATTATTTAGTGATAAGAATTATGGTATTATTTGCTTCACATAATTTGGTGATTTGCTGCCTTTCCTTTCTTTTTCTATCCTCTCTTTTCAATTTCTTATTCCTTTTTTTTTCTTGGTCTCTCTTTTTTAATATTGAAATAATTACTAAGGCACTGTATTCAAAATTAGAATGACATTTTATGATATTCAAACTCTTGTATTTTAAAAATACTATAATAAATTTTGTTTTCCTCTTCCTGTATACTTTCCCTAATTTTCTAATATTTTTGGACACTAGGGTTGGGTTGCTGATCTAAAATGAACCACTTTTTATTATGGCAGGCTCCACTGCTACATCCACTATGAACTAATCAGTGATCATAATAAATATGAAAGTAAACTATATACTGTATATATGAATTACATAAACAATTGGATAGAAATAAAATTATTTGGCACTGGATATTTCAATACAAACAACAAAAGCCAGCAAAATTCAACAAACAGAAGTTTTTTTTTCTTTTTTAATTTTCTTCTTCTCCTAATTAGTCAAAGTTTACAAGCAAAACTATGGGCTTTCCTTTCCTTTTACTATATTATTAATGTCTCATCACTCCCCTCTAAAATAAAATAAAACAGTTAAAAACAAGAGAATATAAAAAGTATAAATAAGTATTTCTTTCTGTTTGGAGAAAATAAAAAAGAATACAACTTTGAAGGAAAATGTTTAAAAAGTTATTATATTTAAAAGTCCCTATTCTTGATTGTCCTGTACTTAGGGGTTGGGGTGTTTGGTTGATAGAAGTTTGTAGCACTTGCGCGTGATGCAAAGCAAGATAATGCAGTCTACTCAGCTATGATTATTTAACAGAAAACGTATTGAATATCTAATCGTGAAACAGGTGATTCCAATATATAAATGCTTTGATTCTCGTAAACCAAAATTCTCTTCTATCTACGTTGGCAACCTTATATACTTTCCTAACATGAAAACGATGTCATTTTGTCAAACGCCTAATAGAAACCATGCCACATGTATATCTACTCATGTTCCGACATTAGCTACTCTTCTCATGATATAATAATTAATCTAAAAATTAGCAACTTTGATTATAAACCACATTGTCATCTCATCTTTGACTTATTTATAATTCCAGGTTTTGAAGTTATTAGGTATCGAGCAGCAACGGCTTTGAGTAATTTAAATGAGATTTAAATTTAAATTTTTGTAACGTCTTATTTTTGAAAAAAACAAGAGTAATATATCAACTAACATAAACATAGTCGTTCTATAATTGATTAGTTTGGTGAACATATAGTCATCATTCTGCACTAACTTGTGATTCAAGGTTTTGAATATTTTTCTAAATAAGAAATTAATTACATAAGCTGAACATGGTTTTTGAATCGGTTTTACTAATATATGATCTTCCGCTTTATGTAAATCTAGGGGTTATTAATTCAAAAACTGTTGGCAACTAATTAAAAATAAGATATTATAAAGGTAGTTTAAATGTTATATATTTCTTACATTGGATTATATATTAGAATAAACATATATTAGAGTAATCCCCTAGCCTTCAATTCATATATATTAAATGGTACATTTAATTTTACTCGCATTAATTTTGTGAGGAAATGAGTGATGGGCAATATGAAGTGGAATACCACTTTTAACAAGAAAGAATAAAAAATAAACTTTTACTACAAATAACAAATTTAATTAGCTTTTTTGATATATGAAAGAAATGATTAATGATAATGATGTTGATAAAGTAAGGATGAAAACAAGGGATTATGTTGATTGGATTTGATTTGTTTAGTGATATATAGAATTTGAAAACGGAGACACAGGGAAGTGGAAAGAGATGTAGAGAATATATGGTATCTACTGTAGATTTGTGGGCACATGCAGAGTTACAGACAGCATTAATACTCCACACGATTTGCAAAGCAAAACGATCCCTTGGAAATCGCTAGCTGCGTATTAAGAGAAACCAAACCCACCACCACTTCCAAATCCACACAAATCACCCACAATCCTATTCTATCAGATTCTCATTATTTTATTTAATTCTTCTGATACATTAAGCCTACCTCTCATGGTTAAGGTAATTAAGACTACTTGAGATCAGAATCAAGAGGTTCTCTCTCTCTCTCTCTTTCTCTCTGAGTCTGTGTTGGGTACAAATCCCTCTGTCATAAACTTTTGAAAATAGGAAAAATATGTTTAAGAATCTTGGAAGATTCTTTTCTTATTATCAAATTAAATTTGGCCTGCAGACTGCTTGCTGGTCTGAGATAAGAAAATTAAATTCATGAACTCCTTTTGTGAGAATTCTCTTGCTCTTTGTTTTTCTTTTTTCTTTGATATTAATTATTCAAATGCAAATCTTTGTAAAGGAATGGAATAATGCCAGTCATATGTTCAAATCTTAAATAATAAATGAGATAAAGGGTTCATATATTCAAATCCTGCTTAAACTTCAATTAGCAACTTATTTAATTTGGAGCTAACTTGGTAAGAATTTAGATATATGAAATTTGGAGAATGATTTCCCAGAAGATCAAATAGGCTAAAATCTGTAGAAAATAAAATTTTCTTAATTAATGGATCTAAGTTTTATTACACGTATGTTCCAATTTGTAACCAGAACATATTTTTATAACTGTTTTTCAGTTATATATCATATTATTTGAAGAGGTCATTGAATTTGAAAATCAATCAATTATCTGGACTAAAAACTAAGAATCTTTCAAGTTTAAGATTTTGCATTCTTTATTTATTGATAAAAAGATAGTAACCAAAATACTTTTATGTATAAAAATGCATGTTGTCTGAATATTTTTTATATACCAAACCAATTAATGCAGTAACCTCGCTGAGTTTGCTGTCACAAGAGTGACCCATATTTAAAAAAAAAAAAAAAACTCAGGATGTCCAATGAGGATGCTCTGCTATTTAATTATTATAATATGCATAATTGATTTGTGTCAGTACTTAAAACTTGTGGATACCTTATACCTAGATCTCTATACATAGCTGAAGCTTGAATCAATATATTGATTCCCATGAATCCACGCTTTGCTTAGGTGAAAGATTTTCTTATATTATAAAACCACAAGAAGCCTCTATATGGATTATATAATAATTAGGACAATGTATTTGCACAACTGGCCATGGGAGCTTTGGAAGCTAAAAGGAAATGGTCCTGACCCACATGTGGAGAAGCTGCATAACACTTGGCTTACCTTTAGATAGGAAGGCTTATTATAATAACTCATAAGGTCCCAGTGATTACTTGGAAATGTGGAACTATCAATGAAATTGGTCCTTCTTGTCTCCCAGCCTTTTTATAATTGTTTATAACTTAGAAAACCAACATCCCCAGTTATAATCTATCTTTGGATATCATTTCTATATCACTTGATTTTGAATTCAAAGCATGATTAAGTTAATTCATATCCAACCTTTAATTCATTCCCATTTGTTATATGTGCACTATATATATATTGATTGGGGTTGTCTGCTATAATTTGTATTATCTTATGGATCAATCATACGTTTAGGGGGATTATTATATATATTTCCATCCACCCAGCGGTTACTAGCTAGCTAGAATATCATTTTGGTGTGACATACAGTGGGAAGATTCAATGGCACATGAATATCATATATAGGTTAGTAGCATGATCTTTCAGGAGAAGTACTACTGTTGTTTCATTCTCTAATCCTTAAAAAAATTAAAAATTTTAGAGTAAAAGTGGGGTTTATGTTAGTGATCACCTGAATTGATCTCAAGCATTTGAATGAGTGAAGATGTAATTTAAATACAAATCTTAACTTTGAATCCATCGTGATACTCCCTTGTAATATATGTAACTAAAAAGGAAACTTTTATATATGTTAAATGAGTTGCATATAATTAATATACATAATTCAATGGCAATATTTTTCCCAATCTATGGTATTAAAATTTAAAAATATGAGCGAAGATATATAGTTATTTCTATGACTACTAATGAATCCGGTACTGTTCTTGAATTGCTTTGTTCCAAAACACTGATGAAAGACAAACAAATTTATATTAAAATTGGATTCAGTCATTCTTCCTTTTCTAATTATTAGTTGAAAAGCACAAGCTTTAGTTTTTGTTTTCAAATTTTAAAATAGGTTTAATTAGTTATTCCGAGGTCCTGACTGAAAATTATGGAGTGAGGTAGAGTTGATATCATGGATGACATATTATGTCTCTCGTTTTCACGTGTGAATGAGATTTTGTTAGACTAATTTTGGCTGTTTTTGAATAAAATAATGTATTTGCCCATAAAGTTCAGTTTATATATAAGAGAGTTGGTACTTCACATTATTAAGTTATAGTGCAATTTCAAGCACACCCATGATGTCATTTCCCTCAACCCTGAAATTTTTATTTCCAGTTCCACACATGCTTACGGCTTACCCATTAGTTTATTAATTGTGTGTTTGTTCAATTTTTATAATTTAGCTTTTGGTACCCACAAAACCATAGCGTATAGTTCCCACATAAACCTATCAAAATGTTAATTTTCTAGCTTAACTAATATTGACTAATCAATATTAATACATTTTTTTTCACAGACATGGGTTTCAAAAAGCCAGCTCCATTGTATGTCTTCTCTTTTCTTTCTATCACTTAACATACACAGTCATTTAGCTTATTCTCTTAGCATTGTATCACCATTTGGGACCTTCCGCAGGAATATACTAATTAAGTAAGCCCGTAAGTGTATACATTGATAACATAAGTTTATAGTACAACAATGTATTTATTATTTATTTATCACACAAGTGAGAGTTCTCCAAATAGAACTTGTGATATTTTATTTAATGGTTATCCTGATAGCAAACTCTCTTAAAAATCTTACTTTGTGTGATAAATAAACAATAAGTACATTGTTGTACTGTAAACATATGTGATTAAAGTATTTTCTTATGAGCTTATCCAATCAGTACATTTCTACGAGAGTTTCAAGTCGTGACACAACGCTAATAAGCTCAAGATCCCGCATTGATATTAGAATGATATATAGTTACTAGGTGCAAAGCAAATACAAGTAAATAATAAATAGAGACAACAGGTTAGACATAATCAAATATAGATATTGGGTGCATTAGCAAGGTGTAAAGAATAAGATCTTATTTTGCCAACTTGCTTATATTCTTATAATATAGGCTTTTCGATTTTAATTTTATTTCTGGATAATACAGTAAAAACTCTGAAATAGAATCGCTTTATTTTGTGTTGGGAACTTTTTATAAAAGTAAAAGGAATTCAATTTAAAAGAATTTGTTTTAATTCATTTACAAATGAATTCTATAAATGTTTACTGATACATAAAAATACAATACTGAATATGATTTATCATAAATAAAATTAGTTCATTTATCAAATTTTACAAGATTTAAAAATTATCAAATATAATAAGAAACATGATTTATAAATTTATATATTTTCTCTTAATATAATTTAATTGACATTTCAAACTCACTCTCAGTGGTATTAAATTCTTAACTGCATCAAGTGTAGCCCATTCACGGTTAGGTGAACATTTATATGGACGGCCTAATAACAAAGCCCAATACGTTTGTGGGTTCAAAATGTCTTCCTCAATCGGGCTTTAAGGAACCACTACACATTTTCTTATCCACTCAGCCGGAAGCCCACAATTGGCTAAGCCGATTAGCTTGGCTCGACAAGCCTGAACCGAAGCGTCATCGTGAATTTCCTATCTGCGGGCAAGACAATACCCCATAAGATAAGGATTTAAAGCCTCGCCTTTCATTTCCCTCCTTCCACCGTTGATGAGCAGGCGGATGTTTGTTGGCCTTATAACAGTTTTCGAATGTTAAGTTTCTATGAAAATTTTGGCCTTTTGAGGCGTCTGAGGTATAGATTCTACTTTAAACATCAATGGGTCTTTTGTATTCCATCCCGCTTCATATTATATGATTTTTCCAGCACTCTGCTGTCATTGAATAGTTGAACTTTGAACTCACTTCTAACTGTTACCAAGTCTTTTGGAGCATTGATGTTTTCCGAGCTTGAATTGAAACAAAATGCTTCCTTACAGCTTAACTCAGTGAAGCTATGTTCCCTTATTGGAAAAGAGTTACGAATTTTGCAAGAGGACTTGAACTTATCATCTCTCACAATTCCTTTCCGGCATCCAACTACTTTTAGCCGTTTAGGTTATTTACTATTGCATGTTTGAATGGTTACCAACTTACCACTTGGGTTTATCAAAGTTACTAGTGGGTAGAAAAATGTAAATAATTATTTGATCTATTTAATAGAGAGAGGATGTTATGTGGGTACTAACTGATTTTACAATATTTACCTTCCATCTTTTAGGTAAACTAGCAAAATAGGCTGGTATGGAAAGATTTGTGAGTGGTGGTAGTGTAACTAGCATTTTTTTTTGGGTAAAATAATTGAGATTGGGGCCCTGAAACACTTGTAAACATGCATAAATAAAGTGATAAGATTAAAATAACCAATCATGTAGTAGGATTGCTTAAATGATAGTACGTTTATATTTTCATAAACAGCATTCCTATAGTTAATTATCCTGGGTATACTAAAAGCAGATCCTGATTCATAGTATGCTTCAGGCATTTGCCGTGTAATAAGTTCCATTGACTATCTTTGTCACAGTCAAATTCATATGGGGATAATTTCAATGGAGACATGTGAAATGTAAGGTAGTTGGTGTCTATATTTATTGATGATACGCAGAAGAATTTCTTTCTGTCCTTCCTTCCTAATCCCAGATGCCTTTATGTAGACAATGACGCGAATGTATGGAGCAGATTACATGGTATGATTTTAATCAAATAATGTGCATGTGTTTGTAAAACTTTGTTTTGTCAACCAAATAAATGGCTTCTTTTTTAAAACTGTAACTACTTCATCTCCATATGTAGTGGCTACCTATGTACCTTACTTGTTACATAAGCCTGTTCTGACTTCTCATCCATTATATGTTCTGCAGGTGACAGGAGATGAGCTGATTCTGCAACATAATTGATTTTACATTTCAAGCCAACATGAATCCTGTAATACCATGCTCTGTGGGCAATGTTTCTCTTGTTCCTGGAACTGCATTTTCAACAAGGAAGAACAATTCTTTAACAATACTCAGTTTGTCAAGGAAGTCAGTGAAACATGGATCATCAACTCGGAGGTTTCTCTCACCTCAATTTGTTTCCATTGGACTATTTCCGCAGAACAAAAGGAGATTCTCTTTTCATAAAAAATCTAGAACCCCCATATCAGCCGTAGAAACAGAAGTAGTAGTGGAGGAACCAGATTCACCTGTTGCAGAAGAAGGTTCTGTTGCAGCCTCTGAAGCTCCTTCAGATGAAGTTGGAATAAGTGAAGATTCATCTCCTAAGTCTGATACCAGTCCTTCTCCAGCCACATCCAGACGTTCAAGATCTCCTAGGAAAAGTGAGATGCCTCCTATAAAGAATGAGGATTTAATTCCTGGGGCAACCTTTACTGGAAAAGTAAAATCTATCCAGCCTTTTGGTGCTTTTGTTGATTTTGGAGCTTTTACAGATGGCCTTGTTCATGTTTCAAGGTTGAGTGATAGCTATGTTAAGGATGTTGCAAATGTTGTTTCTGTAGGACAAGAAGTGAAGGTGAAGCTAATTGAAGTCAACACTGAAACTCAGCGTATTTCTCTCTCTATGCGTGAAAATGATGACATTGGTAAGCTGCGGCAACAGAAAGATGAACCCATCAGTGCAGAGAAGGCTGGACCCGGAAGGAGGAATACTTCCAAGTCCAGTCTAAAGAAGGATGGTCTGAAGAAAAACACAAAATTTGTCAAGGGCCAAGACCTAGAGGGAGCTGTGAAGAATATGACCCGGAGTGGTGCTTTTATATCTCTTCCTGATGGAGAGGAAGGATTTTTACCCATATCTGAGGAGTCTGATGAGGGATTTGGGAATGTTATGGGAACCTCTTCGCTGCAGGTTGGTCAAGAAGTCAGTGTACGAGTTTTACGTATCAACAGAGGACAAGTAACATTGACTATGAAGAAGGACGAAGATAATGCAAAATTAGACTCAGAGCTTAGCCAAGAGGTTGTTCAAGTTGCAACAAACCCTTTCGTATTGGCTTTTCGTAATAACAAGGATATTGCTACATTTTTGGACGAGAGAGAGAAAATGCAGAAAGCAGTTGAAAAGCCATCAACAGTAAGAACTTCAGAAGAAATCAAGGGATCTGTCAAGCAATTGGAAACTGCATTGGATGTTCCTGACGTGCAGGAGGATCCAGGAAGCAGCAAGAAGTTGGTGGACAGTGTTCCTTCTGCAGTAAAAGATAATGCTGAAGATGATATTTCTGGAAGTGAGGCAGGTGTGGGAATCAGCACATTGGATGATGTCTCAAAAGCTATTGTAGATGAAAGAGAGCCAGCAAGCAATATCTCTAGCCCAATGGCTCCTGAAGGTGATATATCCACTGCAAATCAATTTGTTGAGGAGGCACCTCAGACCGATGATATAGCAAGCAATGTAAAAACTGACTCATCTCTTGAAATAGCTAATGAAAATGTAATAGAAAGTGGAGTTGATCATATTGTTGCAGAAGATGAAACTGATCATCTTGTTGTGGAAGATGAAAAACATTTACAAACATCTAATGCAGAGGAAGAATTTACTACCGCAGCACCAACTGATAATGATGGGGTCGAACCTGGCCCTGATGAAAATGACAGCAGTACTGGGTCTGATATTAAATCAAGTGCACCAGCTCCCCAAGAACTTGCAGGTTCATAGTATTCTATCTCATATATAAACACATATGTCTATTTTTCCATCTCATTTATATTTGCATATGGAACACTAACTATAAGTCCATATCCAAAATGTCAACTAAAATTGAACGTATATGTCTATCTAATACTCTCCCCAAGAGGCTTTCAATCAAATTATAAAATAAAATTTCCTCTGCATCACAAGTAGATGATAAAGTGGGAGCTGTGTTTGGGAACAACGGCGGTGACGCTAGTTCAAGGGGACAAATTGGAGTGCTATCTTCTGAGGGCAGCTTGAACACAGGTTATGATTTGACTTCTTTTCTTGCTTGCCAGCTTTTTTATTTTGGTGAATTGTTTGCCAGCTTTATATTTGGCTAATCAATCAAAATAGGTTGCAAGAAGACTTTTATAAATGGTGTTCATATGATCTTCTATATAATCATATATTACTATACATTCATGGTTTTCATTTCTAAAGGGATCCCAATCACTTAATTTTGTGTAACTGAACCAATTGGCCTCATTATAGTTGGCATATTTAACAAGTGCAGGAATATTTTCTTCCTCCTTTTCTTATAAGGGGAATGTTTTTTAACTTGTAATTTTCTGTCTACAGATGGAATAGAAGGTAATGATCAAGTCCTCTCTCCAGAAAGCCATTCTTCTGAAGTTGTAAATAACTTGGTTGACATCCCCAAAGAAGATGCGCAAAAACAAACACCTGCCAATGAGAATGAAAAGCCTTTTACCTCACAAGTTGAAGGTAAAGAGGTTGGAATAACATCTCCAGGAAACAGTAGCTTATCCGATGCAAATGGGCAAACTGGCGTTGCTAGTTCGGTGCAAGGCTTGAGTAAAGGTTTATATTTCATCTTCTCTGCCTCCAATTGCATTTCATATGTTTTTACGTTGAACTCAAGTAAATGTATTCAAAAGACTTGAATTGGAGTGCTATCTTCTGAGGGCAGCTTGAACACAGGTTATGATTTGACTTCTTTTCTTGCTTGCCAGCTTTTTTATTTTGGTGAATTGTTTGCCAGCTTTATATTTGGCTAATCAATCAAAATAGGTTGCAAGAAGACTTTTATAAATGGTGTTCATATGATCTTCTATATAATCATATATTACTATACATTCATGGTTTTCATTTCTAAAGGGATCCCAATCACTTAATTTTGTGTAACTGAACCAATTGGCCTCATTATAGTTGGCATATTTAACAAGTGCAGGAATATTTTCTTCCTCCTTTTCTTATAAGGGGAGTGTTTTTTAACTTGTAATTTCTGTCTACAGATGGAACAGAAGGTAATGATCAAGTCCTCTCTCCAAAAAGCCATTCTTCTGAAGTTGTAAATAACTTGGTTGACATCCCCAAAGAAGATGTGCAAAAACAAACACCTGCCAATGGGAATGAAAAGCCTTTTACCTCTCAAGTTGAAGATAAAGAGGTTGGAATAACATCTCCAAAAAACAGCAGCTTATCTGATGCAAATGGGCAAACTGGCGTTGCTGCTTCGGAGCAAGACTTGAATAAAGGTTTATATTTCGCCTTCTCTGCCTCCAATTGCATTTCACATGTTTTTACATTGAACTCAAGTAAATGTATTCAAAAGACTTGAATTTTATACATGTATTTTAGTTTTCACTATTTCACATATCATTGTTGAAACTTTGTGGATGAAGTGAAGCATATGATGGATGGAGGCATATATGTTGCTATAATTTGTTGTAATATAATTGTGTAATGCATGATTTCAGGTTTTCTCATTCTTTCATCATTTTATATTGTTTTTTTATCTAATAACAATTTGTTTTTGGTTATATTGCCACTGTTTCTAACTGGGAATTTAGGCCAAGTAATTTGGGGCATTGTAGTTCCACGATGCTCACTGGCATTGCTTTTGGAAATTAGCTAAATGGGAATTTGTTACCAACAATACTTTACCTTCATTGATATCCCTTCTTTTTCCAGCCTGGTGTTTTGTTTTGGTTTTTTTTTTTTTTTCATTTGTACATACCATTAGGAATTCTCTAATAGTAAAATGTCTGTTCACTTTTTTATGGATTGCAGTAACTATAACGCCAGCTCTTGTGAAGCAGCTTCGCGAAGAAACAGGAGCTGGAATGATGGATTGCAAGAAAGCTCTATCAGAGGCAGGAGGGAATATTGTCAAAGCACAGGAGTTCCTTAGGAAAAAAGGCTTAGCAAGCGCAGAAAAGAAAGCAAGCCGGGCCACAGCTGAAGGAAGAATAGGTTCTTACATCCATGACAGCAGGATTGGTATTTTGGTAGAGGTGAACTGTGAGACAGATTTTGTCTCTCGAGGTGAAATTTTTAAAGAGCTGATTGATGATATAGCCATGCAAGTGGCTGCATGCCCTCAAGTAGAGTATCTCGTTACCGAAGATGTTCCTGAGGAAATTGTGAACCAAGAAAAAGAGATAGAGATGCAAAAAGAAGATCTATTGTCAAAACCAGAGCAGATAAGATCAAAGATTGTTGAAGGGCGGATAAGAAAAAGGCTTGAGGAATTGGCATTGCTTGAACAGCCCTACATTAAGAATGATAAAGTGGCAGTAAAGGACTGGGTCAAGCAGACTATTGCAACAGTTGGAGAAAATATTAAAGTTAAGAGGTTTGTACGGTTCAATCTTGGAGAAGGCTTGGAGAAGAAAAGTCAGGATTTTGCTGCTGAAGTGGCTGCACAAACTGCAGCAAAACCAGTGCCTACAGCAGGGAAAGAGCAACCTGCCATTACAGAAGCCAAGGAAACAGAGCAGAAGTAAGTAGTTCTATAAATGCTTACTACCATCTATTTAGGTGATTAATTCCCAGTGGTGCTAAATTGGGCGTAATGATGCGCACACAGTCATTGTCTTGGTAATGGCATCAATTTATGTATTTAATTGCATCACTTGGTCATTTACAAACAGGTGGAAGCAGTGCCAGTAATTTCTCATTTATTTCCTTTTCGCAATTACATACACATTATTCACCTTTCACAAATAATGAGAAGACAGAGTCATATATAGAATCTACTTAAAGTGAGTGATATCAGTTAGGCTTCCAAAAGCTTGTAATTACCCCCAACCTTCCCTGCAAAATCTCTGAATTGTTCTCAATATAAGTAACACTGAAAGGTGGTGGATTTCCACCATGTCTGAATATGTCTGGTGTGCATAGTTATATTTACAATTTAGGCCCAGAAAAAAAAAATCTTTAATTTCTTTGCAAGTCTTACATAATTCCAATTCTTCTGCAGGCCATCAACCGTAACAGTCTCTGCCGCATTGGTAAAGCAACTACGTGAAGAAACCGGAGCAGGGATGATGGATTGTAAGAAAGCTCTTGCTGAAACTGGTGGTGATCTTGAAAAGGCCCAAGAATACCTCAGAAAGAAGGGTCTCTCAACTGCTGAGAAGAAATCCAACAGGCTAGCAGCTGAAGGAAGGATTGGTTCGTACATTCATGATTCACGCATTGGGGTTCTAATTGAAGTGAACTGCGAAACTGACTTTGTTGGTAGAAGTGAAAAATTCAGGGAGTTGGTTGACGATCTTGCCATGCAAGTTGTGGCCTGCCCACAGGTGCAATTTGTATCCATTGAGGATATTCCAGAGAGTATTGTGAACAAGGAAAAAGAACTTGAGATGCAGAGAGAGGATCTTCTTTCAAAACCTGAGAACATTAGAGAAAGAATTGTTGAGGGAAGGATCTCAAAGAGGCTTGGGGAGCTTGCTCTTCTAGAGCAGCCTTTTATTAAGGACGACAGTTTTTTAGTGAAGGACTTGATTAAACAAACTGTAGCTGCAATTGGAGAAAACATCAAAGTGCGACGTTTTGTTCGTTTCACTCTTGGAGAGACTGCTGAAAATGAAACAACACCAGCATAAGATGATAAATGCCATAAAGCATGAAAAATAACGGGAATCCTGGTAATACAACTGCATATGAAGAAATATGGAACATGGGTGAGACTAATTTGGAAAATAGCAATGTCGTGTTTTTAGTATCCAAATGTTCAGTCGGCATCGTCCTGGTTCACTAATCTGTAAAAACATTGACGTACCCGAGGACTTTTTGTTATTTGTCTGCGGTAGTAAGTTGATAATACAAACTCGTGGATGCATTTTTGAATTAATAGTATAATTGATTATTGACACAATATCGGTCAGAATAAACAGATCCCGTAATATTACGTTAATTTCCCTTCTTTTTTCATATGGAAATGTGGTGGACTTGTTTTGGGAGTAAAGAGATTCCTTAAACAGGGATTTGGGGAACGTGTGGGAGTTACTCTGTCAGATTCAACTTTTATCAGTGCAAGCATACAGACTAGTTGACCTTCCAGCCAAAGATGGTCTATTACTGGCCTGATAAAACATTAGGGGCTATTTGATTCCTGCTTGTCCTTCTGAGACCCTCCAAGTGTTATTATTGCTGCCACTCGTCTGAAATGAGTTCATATTCTTGAAGACGTTGGCTTTTAAACTACCCAAGCTTCGTGTATGTCTTTCAGTAGACGTGCAATATCCCTGCAGGTTATGGTAATTAGACCTGAGTTGTCTCGGTCCAAGGGATAACTCTGTAACAGTAGTTTCACAATCATACAACCCATCCAAGCCAATCCAATAAGATGCAAGGTATAAGTTAACGTACAAGAGCTTGTAACAGCTTTTACAGTAAATTTGGATCTGCAAAAATATTATGGAGTTACATAAAATAATCATCTACTCATTCGTATGTTCTCTGAGGGGAGAGAGAGAAGAAAACTAAAAAAGAAAAAACAAGAGCTGAATTCCTTTTTCAATCCTGCGCTCATCATCCACCGCAATGTGTCCGCGCTAAATATCTATGCTTTGAGGACTTGCAGGCACAAAACGCCATAGGTCCACAGCAATATCAACCTCCTTCTTCTTATGAAATTTGTATAGTTGTGGTACATCAAATCGAAGCTGTCCAAGCAAGAATACAAATATGATTTCAAAAAATAAGACAGGTCCACAATTAAACCACTGATATGATAAAACATATACTGTATAGCAGCATAGAATTTTAGATAGATCCTTCCAAAGGAAGAATTTGGGTTTGGGGCAGGTCCAAGCTAAACCTGTCTTATGTAACAACATCCATACAGACACTTAATTCAATCATTCTGGAATGTGCAGGTTCAGGGATAATAGGTGTAAAATTACATATTTACTTGAGTTTGGCCAGATATGCTGTATAGTGTCAGATTGAGTTAATCTTTTGAATTATAACTGGGGATGTTAAACTAATCTCTACTCAAGTTGTACTTTGTAATTAGTATACTTGGCTCAGGATTTATCAATACTAAGCACAAAAGATTTTATATGAGACCAGAAAATTTATAGGATATGTATGTAATGAAAAAAAAAATTTAGTGAGAGAATTTTTTTTTTTTTTATTGCAGAAACCTTCACTCACCTCACATAAAACTTCAGCACTGCCAGCATTGAAATCCCTCAAGGCTGCTCGTTTCACATGCTGCAACATACAAAAACCAAGCAATCAATGACAAGAAATAACTCATAGGGTAATGTCAAAGACATAATAACATCTTATAATACCACTAGCATGTAAACTGGATACGCAGAATTTCCTTTTGATTTTTTTCTTTTGACAAAATAACTCTAACAAGAGAGTTAAACTGTGATATATATCATCTGTAATTAAACACGAATATATGATGCATGAGACAACAAGTCAAAATCAATCTAATCAGGCTAGAGGAACTTAATTGCTCATTTAATATTTAGAATGTAAGACACAGATGACTTACATCTCTTGTTGAGGTCTTATGCAAGGAATAAACAGCTTGAGAAGCAACCTGACCAAGCAATACAGGGAACACATCTCATCAATCATTTGTTACATATGAATTTTATAATCAGCGTCCATGTTTACCTTCAAAGCAGCAGAGAGAAAATCCATGTCTGCACCCTTTTTCCGGGTTCCAAATGGAGGATTCATTATAACTGTATCAACATTTTGACCTAGAGAAAATACCAAGATAACTAAATGAATTTGTTACTAAAGAAATTTCAAGCAACTGAAAGATCAAATCTTGAACTAGAAGATTTTCAACAATTCTTGCCAAATGACTAAATCACAGTGCTATGTTGTTTGACAACTACTAGAACAAGCCACCATACGTTGAATACTTATAGTTCCATCTGTTGCACCAGTAACAAGCCTTCACTTCAGACTGTTGCTGATCCAAAATGCCAATTACAACAACACATGCAATCTCCATATAATCATACTGCATTTTGGGTCCACAAATCAAAAGATGAATATGACGTAATTTCATGCGGTGATGTGGGTGTTGTACAACCACAAGAGTTCAACCATTAACCAATTTCCTACAAACAAAACACCCTCATACCTAATAGAAGGATAACAGATACACTATTGAAAAAAATGAAAAAGAAAAAAAATAACTTATTTTCTTTCTTAGTTTGCTGCATCATGAATCAACAAGTATCATAATTCCAAGGAATTTAAGTTCTGATCATCTAGTTTAGCTCCAATTCTCCAATATCTTCTAGAATAAAGGTTATGCTCCAAGACACAAACACGCATAAGCAAGGGTAGAGAAGGCTAGAAGTCATGATGCAGAAAGTAACCTCTCCATATCAAGTCCATGATATTAGACTGAATAAAGTCCAGGTCCAACTGCAGGTTTAAAAGAAGAACAAAGGAAAGGCATATCAGTAATCAGTAAGCCATTTTTAACATAATAATTTAATTATTAAAATTACAGGATACTAATGAATAATGATCACTTTCATCTCCTCTTACTCTATTAGAACATCAAAATATTGATTTGAAATTCATTATTCAAGAAACCTCACTTTCATCAACAATGTTTAAAACATATCAAGCATAATTCTTTTCCTTAAACATGAGACTTTGTTATCTGGAAAACTATGTACTCATTTTCCAAAGACAATACCTCAAGTTCCTCAGCATTAAGTGTTGCTATTTCAAGAGATTCTGGATCAATATCAATGCTGAGAACATGTCTGACAAATGCTAACACAAATCGAGAGAATATTAGATATATTAGTGGGAAAACTAACATACTTAATTCAAAGAAAGCATCTGCTTCACTTTTTAAAAACTTGATTTTTGATTTTTGGAATTTAAGATTTCACTCATGAAGGAGGATGCCTCAGTGAGCCTGTATGTGCAAAAGTGTCAGGTTCAGACAATGAAAAATTCAAATTCGTTAAGACAGTTTCCATAGGCTCTACAAAAGATGGAATACGGAAACATAATGAGTGCAGATAAGTCATAGTAGTTGAAACTTGAAAATTTTATTATATTGAATGTGATTCTTATATGAGCTCAGATTTAGCTAGCACAAAGAGTGAAAGGGAATGAGAAACAAAAAAATATAAATTCATGAAAGGTGTTAGTGTGTTACTAAGGTAAAAGAAGGGGAATGAAGCAACTCACTCTGCGCTTAAAAGAGCAGCTGCAATACCTAACGTACCACAGCCACATCCAAAGTCAGCCACTACTTTGTTGCTCACATCCCCAAAAGAATTCTCCGCCTGATTAGATTCGAAGCATGTAATCATAAAAGAAACAGGACTTTAAGAATGTGGAATCACAATGATTATATCTGGAGAAATTATATGCATCTGTAACCTTAAGCAAATTTGTAATGCTCACACTTGCACACCGTTAAATTTACTACAATACCCTCCCCATGTTTCCCTACCATTAAAAAAAATGCAACTTATCAACAATTATTAAAGCACAAAGAAATGCAAGCAAATATTTGAAATGAAATCTTAAAGCCAGCAACTAATTCAGATTTTAGTACATACATAGATATTACAAATTAAATTTAATAAATTTAACATATACTGCGGCTAACTTCCACAAGTCAGTTTATAAAATAAATACCCAGTAACTCGCGTACGGCAAAAACGCTTGCCAACTTAAGATGAACATGGGGTAAGGCAAGAGAATTTATCTTTAGCGGAAGATAAATGTAAGTATGAAGTGATAGGAAGAGATGAATGAATAGGAACCAAGTTATATCTCGCGGAAGCTAAATAAAGAGATCCGGATAAGAGAACAATACAGTGTAAAGCATTCGAGAAGCAATATGGGGTCCAGTTGGGTACTGCTCAAGTTCCACCTGCAACAGAAAAATGCACCCAACCCATCAACGAAATGATTCAGAGACTACAAGACTTAGTATCAGATAGAGACCTTCGGGTGTGGGAACTGCTGAAGACCGCCAAGGAGGCCTTCCAGTTGCTTGAGCTTCATATTTTGCGGTGAAGAATTATCCGACGATAAATTCGAAAGGGTCAGACACCCAGAAGATGAAGAAAACAAATTTCTTTTCAGTTCCCTATTCCTATTATTGCGTTTTTGTATTTTTCTTTCTTCCCCCACTTTCTTCCTCCTTCGACCACAGCCCACACAACAAATTTAAATAAACATATCAATTTTTTGCATTCTACCTAAGAAACTGGAAAAGTTTTTATGTTAATTGGGGGACTAAGCGTCCCCCTCTTATTATTATTTTTAAATTAATTAAATATTTTTTATCACATATTATTTTTAAAAATTTTTTTATATTTTTTATATTATTCATTCATAATTTTTTGATATTATTTATTTATAAGTTTAAAAAATTTTAAAAAAATTTTAAAAATTTTTAAAAAAATATATGACATAGTAAATACTTAATTAATATTAAAAAATTAAAAAATTAAAATACAAAATACAAAACATAACAAATTGACGCTGCCGAAGTGGAGGTTGTATGGAAAAGAGGCAGGGAAGGGAGCTTAGCATCCCCCTATTTAAAATTTACCAATATTAATAAATTAGTGATTATTGATTATAGTTAAAATACATAAATTTTATAAAATAGAGTCATTATCAATTAATTAGAATGATAATTAAAATCTTTTAAAAATTAAGTACGGGCCTTTGTAATAAAAAATATATTTAAGAGTCAATTACGAGTAACGAAGGCGTACACCCCACAACCTCTATTCCTAAAGGGTTACCTTAGATTGTTTGTACTTCAAAATTTATTGTATTTTAATTCTTAAATTACTCATTTTTATTATTGCGATACAAAAAAAATGAAATATAAAAGAATCAGATTTGACTTATTGTGTAAGAGTCAACATACCTTAATAGGGATCTAGGTCCATCTAATTCAAGGGTATTTTGATGATGTGTCTAAGGAGGATATATGATATCATCCTTAAGTCAAAAATTATTTTGATTTTGCTTAAGATGGATATATTATCTAAACCCTAAGACAAAAGAGTTTTGGATTTTATGGAAAAGTCAGACTTACTTTACTGGGTAAGTGCTTACGTACCCCTATGAGAATCAAGGTCCACGTAGTTCGATAATATTTTGATGTGCCTAAGGAGCATATATGATTTTAATTCTAAGACAAAAGTGTTTAGTTTGCCTAGAGTGGATATATGATATTAACCCTAAGGTGAAAGAGGTTTTGATTTTGCCCATAGTGAATATATAATCTCAACCCTAAAACTAAAATATTTTGATAAAATAATACGATAGAATAAATTTCTATTCAAAATTTTTAGAAACTAGAACGGTTAAACGTCCATCTAAAATTTATGGATGAAATATGAACAATATAGAATAAATTTTCATATAGAACTAGAGATAATGAGAGAATAATTATCTGAAGAACTAGGTCAATAAAAAAAATAAATTTTTACATAAAAATTAAAACACTATAAAAAAACAATTCTTCATATAATATTAAAAAAAATTATGATAATATTTAAAATCACCATTAGAGGGAGAATGATGAAAGACAATGTTTTAAAAGCCTATATTATTGTCCATTTTTGTAAACCCAATTTCTAATGAAGCCTTCTTTAAAACGTGTGAGCCTCTAAAACTCAGTTTGCTAAGCCTCAAAACTTCCAAGAAATTATAGGTTTTCGCCAACCAAATTTTGGAACTCAAATTGTTTTGAAGGATGTAATATCTAAATATCAAGGCTTGAATTCCATATACCTCTTCTAAAATAAAGTTAAATTTTTAGGCTTCTTGAAAATGAGATTTGGGCCTTGGACCCTCTCAAAATATTTCAATTGAGTATTTAAAACCCCTTTTGAAAAAAAAAATGACAACTAAGGCCTAAACCAAAAAAATCTTTAATTCTATGAGCTCATTTCCACTTAAAACGCATTAAAGTAGGATTCCCAAGAATATTAAGTGATGCCCTTTGAATTTCCTAAAACTTTACTTTCTAAATTAAAAAGCATTTATCAATGAAGCCCAAACATCTATTTCAATTTTAGCATTAAAAGAATGGGCCATGGACCCACTTTTCACAAATTTACATTAACAAAAGGCCTTAAAATCTAAATCCCATAAATTAATTATTGTTTTAAAGATATTCTGCATTCGTTGAAAACCCACATTTTCTTGTCAAACAAACCTTTAAAGCCTTAAATTCAAAAATCTCCATTTTGGTATTGTGGGCATTTTTCTAAAGGACATTGAGGTGTGTTGGCACCTTAGTTTAGAACAACTAAATATGAAGAGAATAAAATAAAACTGAAACTAGTAAATCAAAACTAGGAAACGGTCTAGAAGTAACAAGTACATGAACCAAACCTAAAGAAATAATTTATACAACTCAACCAAGACCAATGTAAATAAAAAAAATAAGGCCTCAATGAATGATTACTACTACGAGACATTAAAGAACAAAATTAAACATCTGAATACAACCCAATAAATAAAATAAGAACATTACACAGTAAAACTGGCATCCCAACATTAATCAGGAAGATTTTTCCTGAGCTCAGGAGCAAAAGGGCATCTGTGTCTCAAATTAACCAACTAAATTACTTTTCAAAAGGAATAGAGTAATAGGCAAACACAGATTCATAAGAAAGTGATTTTATATTTTTTCAAGAAAAGTCAATCACTTTGAATAAACATTTCAAAGCTCTTAAAGGATTTGAATACCACCACTAATTGTATAAGATATATATAAATAAATAAAAAATTAAACACCATCACCAAACACATTCAGATCAAAGAAAAGAAAAAGCAGAACTAGAAACAACAACCTATTTTAACAAGGATAATAGCATGCTTTGACATAACCAGCAGCACATTTTACCAGGAAACAATAAATACATTGACAGAAACAGCATATAATACACAGGGACATCATACTTGGACAAAACAACATATAATACACAGAAACAACCGCTTATTTACAGAAACAGCAGCATGTTTACAAAAATAGCAATATGAACAGAAACAGTAGATTCCATTAGACTCAAAACGCATCATGCTATAAACCAGAATAGATTCATATTATAACCCAAACACATCACATTTCTTGAAGGATACAGAGGATGGATTTGAACACAAATTCAACATGTTTTAACAAGGGGTATAGGACAGATTTGCAACCATACTAAAATCAAAGCCCAATAATAAACACAAAATATTTCACAAAATAAAACAAAGTCAGACATTGAAATATGCAAATCCCCTTTGTCGGTGGATGATTGGATTTTAACCGAGAACCTACTATATGAAAACTTTCTCTTCTTCCTTATTGGCTACCCTTTCAAGCTTTCTTGCTTCTCTTATTTATAACCAAAATAAAGCTCCCTATCTGCCAAGCTCAAGATCTGGCTGTAGCAAAGAAATCTTACCTTTTCACTTTGTTTTCTCCTTAGCCATATGTGGCCATATGTCGGAGATGGATGGAAGATAAGGTTGACGAAAATAACCAGAAAATTGTTCAATCTTTGAGAATATTCGAAAATCTGGAGCATTTATGAGACCATCAGAAAAAGATGGAAATTTGTGGTGAGAAGAGGTTCTCATCACTGTAGCAAAGTGGAAGGGAAATGTCTGGGTATATCTAGTTATAAGCTGGCTGGAAGAGAAAATGAGAGAGATGAAAGGAAAAAACATGAGTGATGGGTTGCACGAGGACGGAGAAAAATAAAATCAGAGGAGAGGTGGCGCGAGTGGAGAGGAGGAAAAATCAAAGAAAAATAATGTGGGTTCCACATTATTTAAGAATTTTTTATAATTTTATAATTTTAATTTCTTACTATTATTATTATTTTTTTAAAAAACTGTTCTTATTTTTCTTTCTCCTTTTATGTTTTTTTTTGTCATTATTATCACTTTTTTAAATTTTTAAATTTTCTTAATTTTTTTATATTGTTGATTATTTTTTCAAAATTTTAAACATTAATTAAATAAAATTAGATATTTGCAATTATAATCTCGAAAAACTACTCTATATTTTCATATAGTATCACATATGTTTAACACAATTTTTACAAAGATTAAGTTGTGAATATTAAAGTAGTTATTGTATTTTAAATAATTGTTATTTTATTACAAATCATCAACAAAATTTGTGACATTAAAATTACTATTTCATTACAATTTTAGTTTTAAATTTAATATTATATTATTAATTTATAAAATGACCATTATTGATAAAATATTTATCATATATTTTTATTTTTTATTGTAAAGTATAATTATTAAAAATAAAAAACACCAAAAACACAATGTGCAAAAAGCACGAGAACAATGTGATGCCTCATTCAGACTTCAGCACCTATAAATAATTTTTTTTTTCTTTATCAAAATGTATATCCATTTTATATTTCAAAGTTTCAACATTCTCAAGGTAGGATTAAGAGAAAATTCATTACACATGTTTAAATATTAAAATTGAAGAAAAAATTTATTCTTTATAAATAATTAATAGTGGCTTATTATCGATACCTGTATCAGGACGATGTTATGAGATGTTATGGCCAGGTCGACAGGTTGAGTCGATGTCTACATCCCTTGTCAATCAATGAACAAAATGAACTCAAAGCTGAGGTGATAGATGCAGACTCTGACGCTTGAGTTAGTTATGACCAAGTTATGCAATGGTATGGCATCAAAGTGAAAAAAAAAAAAAAAAGAATCCTTCATACTTGGGAGAGAGTGGTATTTATAGCTGTTGACTAATGACTAAATTTCTTCTGGTTGAGTTGGCCAATGGGCTCACTTTTTTGGACCTATTGGTTTGCAAGAGATGGTTGGGTATCAACACTTACAATATAATATGATGAACCCACAAAAAAATAAAACAAAACCACTAAAAGAAAATTATAGAAAAAAATATGTTCATGTTTATTGTGTTTTGCACCCAAATCTAAAGATTTCATTGGTAAAGTTTTCAAAGAATAAAATTTAGTATCTGCATTTAGAAGACTTTGGTCTTAATTAATTTCTTTCTCTGTGCCTGTCACAACGTGACAGTCGATAAAAAACTATAATTTATGACTTTAAAACCCTGTTTGTTTGAACTTATTCTGAGAATAAGTTACTTCTTTTCAAAAAATAATACATTCTAATAAAAATAAACTTATTTGTTTGAACTTGTAAAAAAATAATAAGTTAATGAAAATAGAAAAAACCTTATATAAGGAGAAGTTAAAAATTATAGTTTCTCCTAATAAAGAAAAAAATAAAAAGAGAGATAAACTTTCATCTTCAAAATTGTTCACCATTTTTCAAAAGTCATTTTAAATTATTGCATCCAAATACAATAATTTTTCCTTAAAAAAAAGGCATTCATCCTATAAGAGAAGGAGAAAATACATTATCTGATAAGCCTAAACAAACATACCCTAACAACGTAAGAAAAAATACATAAAAAAAAATCGTCACCAATTAATTAGAAAAATAATTGAAATCCTTAAAAATAAACACGGGGCCCTTGAAATCAGAGAAAATGTTCAAAAATCTGATTACATGTGGAGAATGTGTTAAGCACTACACAACGCCTACCGTTAAGGATGATTACCATAGATTATTTATGTTTAAATTTAATATAACTTAATTCTCCCGTTTTTATTAATGTGATGAAGAAAAAATGAAAGTTGAAAGAACCAAACCTGCCTTACTAAGTAAGTACCTATGTACCACAAACATGATCAATATTAACATAGTTCAAGAATAATCTAATGAGTTTGACTATGTAAAATGTATGATCTCTTTACTAGTATTAAGTTTAGACAATGCAGAAACACAGAGTCTTCACTCAAAGTCGAAGGAAATGGACAATGCGAATGCATTAAAATTCTCACCCAAAGTCAAGAAAAAATCTAGTCAATGCAGAGGTACTAAATTCTCACCTAAAGCCAAGAATTTGGACAATGCGGAGACATTATGTCCTCACCCAAAGCCAACAAGCGAAATAACTCCTGAAATCACTATGGGAATTACTTTTGAAGTAACTTAAAAAAGAAAACGTGTTCTTAATTGAGGCCCATTGGGGCTTCCTACTTAAGCAAGTTAGGAATTTTATTTAAAGTGGGCCATTGGAATCCTAAATTAATTTCGCGGACCATTGGAGTCTGCAATATTATTAAATATATTTAGTTGATAGTGAGATTTCATTTAGTGTCCAAAGTGGCAATTCTAAAATTAGAGGTTAAACGATATGAAATAAGAATAAATTAAAATAACATGAAACAAGAAATAATCAAAGGGTGGCTTCTAAGGTACCTTTTTTATTATTCTAAATTTTATTTTATAATTATTTTATAATTTTTATTTTAAGAAATAATTTTAAAGATTTAAAAAAAATTGAAGAAGTTCAAAAAAAAATTTCAAAAAAACTTCAAAAGATAAGTATTAAAAATAATTTAAAATTTAAAGTAGAAAAACAAAAATTAAAAATGATTTTTTTACTCTATTTTTTTATTCTTTTAAATTATTTCTTAAAATAAAAATTATAAAATAAAAATAAAATTTAAAATTAATAAAAAAGCTACTCTAGTATAGAATCCTCCATAATAGCATAGAATCCCCTACTGAGAGGAATGAAATTAAAAGCATGGAGATAGAAAAAAGTAAAAATAAAACAACAAAAAAATTCATACTATACACATTATTATAATGTTCAAAGATTGAGAAATAAAACCAGTTTATATGCTCAATTAAATGTCCATAACCTCTTCTTTCCATAGGCTCCCAATGCCATTTATGAACCGTAAATGCCCTCAGTCCAGATAAAGAGAAAAGTTAGAATCGATTCATGACAATGTTAATAACTAGAAATTAATGAGATGCATTGAATGTGAACATAAAGACCTGGTTGAATCAACTTTATTATTAAATATCCACTTATTACCCAAATTAAAACAAGAATATTAAAAATGCTCGGCCCCAAATAAATTCTAAAGCTCACGAGTCCCAAATTGAATTTCACATGTAAAAGAGAATTAAATTATTCATAACACAACAATCATCCCCGATTATAGGAACTCAAACCATTCTAGAGCCTAACGAAATTTAAAAAAATCAATCAGGCACAAGGCAAACGAACTGGGATCAATACTAAAGTCGTACTCAAGACATAATCCTATTAGCATATAGAACCCACAAGAAAAATGAGCTAACCATGATTTTTTTCATCCCTTCTCTACTGCTTCTTGCTTTGTGTTTTATAGCCGAGAAAACCAAATCAAATCCCTTTCCCAACGGCGTCAGAGAGGGAGCGAAGAAGGAAAGCGAGTGAGTAAGGTTTCCCTTTTAATCATGAAAGAGGAGATGTCAGCCTGTCAACGCGAAAAATCAGGGGAAGGGAGTGGACGGCTGTGTGCGAGGGAAAAGGAAAGAAAGAAAGTGTGAGGGACGAAGGGGATGTGGCTATTGCGTTGGGGGAGAAAGGAGAGCTATCAGGGCGGCGCGGGTTCAGATAGAATGAGAGAAAATGGATAGGTTAAAGTGGAACGGGTTGGGTCAGGTTGTTGGGCCAAATTACCGGGTTGCATGGCTGGGCTGGACCAATTTAAGTGGCTAATGGCTGGGAAAGAGGGCTTTTGAACCAAAAAAATAAATAAAAAGGGCTTAAGGGAATTGGGCTAAGTTGGACTCCAAGAGAGAGAGAACAGTGGACCAAAATGTATTCACTTGTATTTTATTTTTTTTTTTAAATTCAAAATAAGAATATAAATTGTTTTTTTTGCCATTATTTGTGTATTATCTTTTTTTATCTTGATTTTCTTCCTTATTATTTTGCAATTTATTATTTTCTCATTTTCTTAATTTTTTGTGCTTTTGTATTCTTTAATAAATTTGTGTTCATTTTACTAATAATAAAATAAATAAATAAACTAGATAAAATATAATCTTCCAATAGAAAATCAATCTTACGCAACCAAAAAATTTCACCATTAAAATAAAGAAAAAGAATTCTACCCAGTACACAGAATCGTCGTTCTTTGTCTTCCCAAAACACCATGGTTGATCTGCCAATAGAGAGGCTTATCATTAGAAGATGTACAACCACAAGGACACCATGTGGACCCCTTCCCATGCCATTTTGCTTAACATGGTCCCTATAAACTCAGTATTACTACTGTCGTAAGACAGGCTGCAAATTACTTTACTGGAAAACATGACTTGTATGAATGAATAACGGGGATGAAGCTCACTGAGCCACGTGGCAAGACATGTCTCCCAACCACCATCCCCACATTTTTGTCAACTCTACCAGAAAAGCATTAAGGACAACACAGGCCAGATGTTGAATGATCATCTCACAAACCATATCTGCTTTGTTTCAGGCTTCAGCATCTCATCCACACAATTATTTATGTTAATGATCTCTCCATTTGCTTAAGTTTACATTAATGATCACTTACATTAATAGGGTGAGAGAGTGAGAGGGAAAGAGAGTCAATAAGTTAATACGCAAATACAAAATTTACATATTAATATTAAATATAGCCTTGGCCTTAAGAAGTCAGCAAGGTGTGATTAAAGAGAAGGGAGAATGAACAAACCTTAGAAAACCTAAACCGTCTACAACAATTATCTTGCCTACTACGAAGTTTAGGACACTCAAATCTCTCATTTGTAGAATTATAATTATACATAAGCAAGGAAGAACATCCCCAGCTCCTGGTCCATTCAGGGCTTTCAGCACATGGATAAAGGCCACCTCTTGTTTGATATTTGATCCATCTGTATCAGTAGCTTTGCATTAGTTGCGGCTTTTGCTCTTTTCCATTGCTCTTGGTGCTGCAACAATCAGATATAGAACAAGAAATAAGTTGTTTGTGGGAACTTCTCCTACTAATATTAATAGTATTAAAACCTTTTAAGTTATGATAGACATTTCCGTTATTTTCATTAAATATTGTAGATGAAATACACAATGGAGACTAAGAGAAGGGAATCATTTTGGAAGAAAGATTTTGCAGCTGGAGGCTATGAACTCCATTATGATAATTCTGAGAAATATAGTTAGTGGACTGCAATAGCATTTTATCATACTGATAATTCGGCTATTTTATGAGTTTTTTCATATCAACAACTGGATATAAATGAAAGCAGAAATTATTAAAGGATAATAATAAATGCTGGCCATACCTAGCCCAATTGCTTCAGAACTCTTCATTATCCTCATTCTCTTGCAAGAGTCAGTAAACATCCTATAACAATGAGATAGTATCAGAATTAAGTACTTATTAACTTGTCCTTTGTTATTCTGAAATGGTAGGTTAAGCTAATGTCTCTCTATGAAAGTAAATGTAATTATTTAGCAGCAGAATCACTATAACAGACCTGTGCTGCAGTGAACACAACTGATAATCTACTCAGTGAAATATCAAATAAATCTATATAGTCATTCTCACGGGAATTTTATCAGAAAATTCACAAACCCTATGAGGCATGGATAGCACTTACTCCCAGGGAACATCACCAACTAGCATCCAATCACCATCCTTGTCTTCATAGGTGAGCACATATTCTGAACCATGAAGGAGATCCATCAATCTACTTTCACTCAAATTGTCATGACTAGAAACTCCATGAGATCCACACTGACCTGAACTTGTCATTGATAAAAAGATTATCAGAATCTGTAACACAAATATACATGCATGTGCAGCGAATGTGATTCTATGTCTGTGAAATATGCAACAGTGGAATAGATCAATGTTATATGTTGCCAAACATCTCTCTACTTTCAAAGTTCAGATGAGGTAAATTATGTGTTTTTCCTTAGGCGCATGGAAACTGTTTATTTTTCAATTAAGGCTCTAGCATATTTGCTTTTCAAGTGTAATTAATAACAGTAACATATTATGGTACAGAATTAATTAACCTATTTGTAGCACCATTGTAAATTCCCCTCCTTATGGAACCAACTAGTTTGTTGCTATGCAGAGGCGCGTGATAAAACACAAGGTAAGTTGGAGAGAAGAGGAACTCACTGATTGTAAAGCAACTAAACATTTTTTCAAGTGCTGAAGAGAGTTCCACATAACTGCCAAAGTTTTTGAGATCCACTTTCCTCAAGTACGGGGCACCATCCATGCTGACTTTTACATAAAGACATCCAGACTTGGCTTCTGCGTCATCATCATTCTTTTGAGGATGAGTAGCCATGGAGTTCTTCCTGAAAGAACCGATTGGTGGCCATCCCACCACTTGTGCCCTGATTCAGATAAGAAGATGTCACAATTTATAGTAGGCCTAGTGCAAAGAGTCCCGATTAAGACATAATTTTTCTGACTAGAGGCCAGAGATTATATTTCAACAGCGAAGAGATTTAGCTAGTACAGATTCTTATCCTTGTGTTTGAGTGAGATTCAAGGAACAAAACAGCAGGGAAAAAATATATAGGCATCAGAAAACATGTAAGATGAATTTTAAGACACTGAAAATTGGAAGGAGCTAAATCTGAACTCGTGCAACAGGAAATTATAGACAACCAAAAAACTACTGATGATTAATATAGAAGGAATATCCTCTACATTATATTAAAGTAACAACAGTTTCTCTTACATCAGGGGCTACCAGGAGAAGATATTTAACAATAAAAGATAGAGTGCTCAAGTTCCCCTGAACAGAATCTCTCCCTTAATTTCTGTTTAAATTTCAACTAAGTGACTAATGTAGAATTTTTCTGAAACAGAAATTCATTTCCTCTTCATTTTAAGTATTACCTCCCCAATTATTCAACAACATAAGAAGAATTATCAAAGTCAATATAATTTTCTTCATCCTTATAAACAGGGGCAAGACAATTATAAAAAATTCTCAGAACGCAGAGGCACGCAACATCAACGAGCAAAATGGACAAATATTATGAGAAGGAGAAAATAATGTAATACAGCAGAAAAAATAACACCATAATTTTTCATTTTCCAATAGTAAGCAGGGACAAGGGTGAAATCAAAGGAAGATGATACTACTTTGCAGCGATAGCAGAAATCTGCGGCTTTTTCTCATGCAATGGCTTTGGCGACTTTGGGATACTATCTTTCACAACCGAGGCACCCAGACCTGTTTGTGGGTTGCTGCACTCTGGCCCAGCAAGAACCTTCCCGGCATTAACACCCCTGGGAGAGAACAAGCTACCATCTCTACCCAAACCCACCTCAGATCCACTATTCCCTGAGAGAACCCACTTCCGGGAACCATTATCAATGGTGTCCGAGAAACCCCTCTTGGCCCCAGACACCAGACTCTTAAGCATGCCTATTGGGTACACATTATTGCCGTCCCCATCAACACCAGCGTCCCTCTCTGGTGACTCAGACCCAGGTAAGCCAAGTCGCAGCTCAGTAGCCTTGAGGTTCAAGCCACTACTCCTCTGAGAAAACTTGTCAGAGCTTTCCATTGAAGGAAGCTCTGTCAAGCGTACATAGTCGTGCTCTAATAGCACAGACATCAAACCTCAGCTAATAGTACTAATGATTATACGAAACCACAAAATGGGAACGAAGTGGAGAGAGACCAAAACTGAGATTGAAGAATCAGAATTTAACAGTGGAAAAAGATATATTGATGAACAGAAGCTTCTCTGAGCTTTTGGGTTCTCTGTTGTGTTTCCATATGAACTCTGTGCACTAAAAAAAAAATGAGAATAGTAAACCAAGAATGAGGAGCTCGTAATTTGCAAAGAGAATAATATGAAACTGTTTTTTTCTCTTTATTCTCCTCTTAAATTCTTTGAGGATCGTTTTGAGTTTTACAATTTTGTGAATCTTTTCGGGGGGCAACTAATCCGACAAGCCACAGAAAATGCCAGGCGGGCTTTCCCTGTATTATTTTTTTTCAGATTTTAATTATACTTTTCTAACTAAAATTTTAAAAAAAGACATCATTTTATTATTACATAATAATAACAAAATTTAAAAAGTTTTACACTTTTTCATTTTATTCTTTAGTTTTTATTATAATTTTCATCTTAATTAATTAATTATAATACATTATATTCTAAATTATTTTTTATTATTTAATTAAATATTAAAATTAATAGTTATAATTAATATAAATTATTTATATAATTAAAAAATTTAATAAAAAATAATAAATTTATTATATAAAATAATATAAATATCTTAAAAATAAATAATAATAAAATTTTTAATTAATTTTTGTTTTTAAAAATAAAAAAAATTAATTTAGGGATAAAAATATTTTTATTTTAGTTTAATTATATAATTTTTTTATTTTAAAAATTTACATATAATTTTATTTAAAATATTTTATTTTAAATTTAAAATAATTATATTATAAATTAAAATAATAAAATTACTTTTATTTAAAATATTCATTCATTAAAATAAAAAATAAATATTTTTAAATAATAATATTTTTAAAACAAAAAAATTTTAAGTAATAATAATTGTAAAGTAAAAAAAGTTCTTAAATAAAAAATAAACTTTTTTTAAGTAAATAAAAAAATTCAGCTAATATTTTTTAAATAAAATATTTTTAAGTAATTATATTTTTAAAAAACATCATTAATTAATTATTTATTTTTGACAGTGCTCTCCAGTAAAAAGAATAGATGGTGTAGTTTGCGCCAGAAAAGCTAAGATGCTGACGACGAAAGGAAACAGGGTTTGCAGAAAAAATGGGACGAACACTGTCTCTCAAAAGGCCATATTTTATCGGATTTCCAAGCAGTTACAGAAAATCACTGGCAACAAAATGCCGGAGATTTCTGGGCGAATATGCTGCTTGGATTCTCGGGAAAAAAATTGGATAAAGAAAAAGGGAAGTAGGATTGGAGATGACAAGAGAATCAGGAAACGAAAATGAATCGAACGGGAGAGAAAGTTTGAGAAACTGAAAAGAAATCTAAATCTTTTCTGGGTAAAACGTAACTGACTCTAATCTCTGAGACGGGTGTTTGTACAAGATGCCTTCTTTGGTTCTGTGATATTTTTGGAATTTCCGGAGCTTTGCATCAACGTTGATTAAAATGAGTCAGCATCAAAGAGGGAAAAAAGAAAAATTAAAACTCAAACAGAAGAAAAACTTTTAGGTAAATATTTTTTGATTAACAAACACAAAGTTAAAAGTGAAATTTATTAGACTCCATTTCTAATATTGATTTATTTTTAAATATGTTATAAATTTTTTTTATTTTTTAAAATTTATTTTTAAAATAAATTATAAAAAAATTAAAAAATATATTATTTTAAAAATATGACTATTCTTATAACATAAGAAACACATTTTATTAAAGAATAATATTATTTAAATATTATTTTTATTCTTCTTTTCATATTTATTAAAATATAATATAATAAATACATGTATAAATAATATTTTTATTAAAATAAAAGGAATAAACAAATCGACCTTAAGAGAATAACAAAATTGATTAAAGTATGGGCGTGGCTGTTAATTTGTTTTTATTTGTTTTTATATTTTATATTTTTTAAAATTAATTAATTGATTTTAATATCATATCTTTTTTTAGAATTTTTTTAAATGTTTTAAAATATTTTTTAATATTTTTTAATATTTTATATTATTCATCTTTATTTTTTTTATTATTCATTTATAAGTTAAAAAAATTTAAAAAATGATATAAAAATTAATTAATTAATTTTAAAAAATAAAAAAATAAAAAAAATAAAAAAAATAAAAAAAAAATATATAAAAGACAGTAAGGAGCAACTCCCTTAAAGTATAGTTTTGTTTATTTTGATGTTAACTTAACAATTTTCTTTTGTTAAAGGAAGTCCACACGAAAACATGGGTTGGTAGGTGGGACAAAACGCCGTTACGTAGAGAAGTGGATGGAAATTGGAATGACCAACCACCTTTCCAATTTCTACTCTAAATTCTAATGTTCCATTCCCATATTTGAAGCTTTTCCCCTTCGGTTCCCTTCTATGAAAGGCCAAAAAAGTAAAACCAAATATCGCATTTTATTAGTTTTTTATGTCATTCATTATCATTAATTTAATAGTTATACCAAAATAAGTCAAGATTCTATCACCAAGAAAAATAGTACGTCAAGACTCGTAAGAACAATAGAGAAAATAAATATTACCAATACAATAAAAACTAATTATATATAATTAAGCTACTATTTGGATACAACTTGAGTAATAACAAATAGTAGGATTGGAAGCTATTTGGTGTAGTCAAACAGTAAAGAATTTACATAGTGATAAAAAATATTACTCTCTCCTCTTGTCTTAATTGGTATTTGTTACTTTAGAGTAGCTATATTTTAAAATTTTTTTTATTTTAAAAAATAATTTAAAAAAATAAAAAAAATTTATAACATAAGTATTAAAAATAAATAAATAAAAATAACAAAATTCTTTTTATTTTTTTTAGATTTTTTTAAATTATTTTTTTAAATTATAAAAACAAAAAATAAAATAAAAAGCTACTTGAAATATGACTACTCCGAAATAGCATAACAAAAGTCGTCTTAATTACACGATATTTTTTTATTATAAAAATATATATAATTTTTTAAAAAATTAAAAAAATATTACATCTTAATATAATTTTAATTTTAAATTTATTTAAATCATTTATGTGTTTAAAATACTCATTGAAAATTTTTTAATTTACTTATTATTAATTATAAAAAAATGTAGAAATTATTTAATGTTTTTTTATTTTTTCTTCTATATCAATATTATTAAGAGATAATAAATAAATAAATTATTTTAGTTTTACAATTTTTTTTGTAAATGATGATTTAGACTTATAAATAATTTAATTAAAGTTAAATTTAAAATTTGATTAAATTATAATATTTTAAAATAATAGAGATGAATGAAATTAAAGTATAAATTGATTCATGAACTAATCATCTTAGAATGATGATAATTGTTGGAAAGTGAAGGACCACATATATAAAAAATCTGTCTTCAAAAGAACTTTGATCCATATACATACATTTCCAGTTTAGAGTAAATCAGTGTATATACAAGATAGATAAAGGAGGGAAAAATTGTGAATTGATCCCTAACTTTTTCACAAAGTTCCTCCACTTGTCATTTTTAGCTTAAAGAAGAAGACTGTAAAATTTGCAAATATCATTACTCTCTAGCAAGAAAGGAAAGATGAATCATTATGCTCACAATCAAAAAGTTGAACAAGAGAATCCAAAGAAAGGACCCACATTCAAAAGTGGGTCCTAGTGTCAAAATTTTTGCTTCTGGCTCGTGGGTCACCCAACAACACGAGTACCAATAGCATTGTTATTGAGAAGTCTTCAATCTTTCTCTCTCTTTCCATTTTTCTGTTTTTTTTCTCTTCCCATCAAAGCAAAATTATGATGACCACCTCCACTGTCTATATTCAATAGGGTTCTTCAGAGGCTTTCTCTTCCTCATCTTTGCTTTTGGGGTTTGTTTGGCCAAGTTAAACTATCCTAATCAACGATGGTTGTGGCAATTTGTGGGTCCGATCTGCCATGCACTTTTGCTACAGTCATTCCACCTAGCTAACTAGATAAGTCTCAGCCTTTAACCTCCACACTCATGAGGATCCTAATCTTTTGTCCTCAAGACTCAAAGCATCGCATTCAATTTGTTTATGGAATATTAGACTGTAACTTCTAGTCCTCTTCATGGATCACTTTTGTTTCTTATTGGAATGGCTATAATTTTCTACGTAGGCCTTGTTCGAATCTGCAGAATAGTTTCAAATCTCTCTCATGATAGGCTAAAAATAGCTGGATTTAATTTCTTGCATTAAATTTTCATCTTTTCCCTATGATTTTTGCTAAACATTGGACAATTACTAACATCTTTTAACCTTAGCATTTTTTTTTTTACATTTTATCAAGTTGTTATCAGTAAAACTGATGCGAAACGTAACTTCTTCAGCGAAGGAGTTCTGAACTGGGATATAACATCTGTCAATTACTGTAAGTCTTGTTCCGGAGAGTAAACTAACTGTTATGCATTACAACTACTTGACATTAAAGAAAATGATTAAGAAGACTAATAATTAATGTTTTGACTGTTAGATCTCCCTTTTTACCATCACCTGCAGTCTGCAGATGGATATATTACAACGTTAAAGTTTTGTTTTTTCCTGTTAAAAAACAAAAACAAATGGGAAGCCCAAATCCAACCAAAAAGAACAGCCAAGCAGGACAACACTTAACAACAACAGATAATAAAAAGTGAAAAAAGAATTACGGCCACCAAACAGGACTTCAATAATTTCCAACTCCAACATGTGAAATGGTTGTCATAATCAGAGCAAAGACTTTCTGGTATGGCGTAGGAGACAGCATGAATCTTCAAAACAACACTCTCTTGACCCCATCTGGGATTTGATTAAACATCAAGTGGAGTCCCAACTTTCTTTTTCTTTTAATTTTATAGTCCTAAATGGACTATCATAGTTCTGTATGAATAACAGCACAGTCTGCACATCTTACACACTTATCAGAGAGCTCTGGACCCACCATTTCAGTTCCTTGCCCAAGATGCTCTTACTGATTTTTTTTTTAAATAATAATAATCAATATGACATTCATATAATATAACATTAATTTTATGGAAAAAAATATTTGATAGTATAAGAATATAAAATTTTACTTTAATATCAACGAATTCTATCCTGGATGTGTATATATACATACAGTTATAGGTATAGCTGCAGAATAATTCAATGGTTATCTAGCTTGATTAAGCTTTGATTTATCTTTTCTCTCCGTTGTCAATCAGAGATCGCATCCTTACTTTTTATTGGTATAGGTCTTTGGTTTGTTTTTTCTTTCAAAGGGAGAGGGATATTCTGAATCAGAAATCACATTCTTAGTTGAGTTACATCTTAAATAGAGAACTGTCAAAAAGAAAGATACTTATTAAGGGTACCAGTACAAGACCCAACAGCCATAATTGTCAAACTCCTTTTGCAGAACTAGGCGAAACCATGGATTACATGGTTACAACTTACAAGCAAGGGGAACACGGACCAAATACTGGTACATATAAGGTCACCCATAGTTTGGTATTTGCTTGGACCAGTCATTTTGGTAATTATCCTTAGATAAGAGACAATATGTTGAAGATCTGTGTTAGGAAACCATCAAAACCAGAAGGAAAGGCATAGGAATATAAAAAAAAAATAAGCACGTGTTTTGGCACGCAAATAACTTTTTGGAGCACCATTCTGAAATTATGGTTTGATGAACAAAGTAGTCTTGTATTATTTTCATCATGTGGGCACAAACAAGGAAGATTGGAAGTTACAGAACTCAGTGCAATCCAAGCACACCATTAGCCAAATCTTGTTTGAGCTCAATGGAATGCCTATTCATACCTTTTACTGAAGCAGTGTCTTATCAACGTTCATAAGGCAAGGATTCAAGCCTGTCATCTAGCACAGCTATGTAGTGGGATACTGCAAAAAAGCCTGCAAGTTTTAATGTATTCCAACTTGCATTGCAACCATTAAGGGGCCCTGCATCAAAGATGAATTATTGGCCCTCAAGGGGCCCTGCATCCCACATCATGTACTATGATTTAACTTGAAAGTCATGGATTACCACACATTTATGGTACCAGAAAATCAGAAAATAGTTATTTCACAGTGCTGCTACAGCCCTTTTCACCTGGACCCATTACCTCACTTCTTTCAGTAACAGCGACTGATATGCAATTATGATCTTTCAGAAGTTGGAATATTATCGACATGAGCTTGAGGAACTGAAGAACATAAGCAAACAGGAATATATTGCTCGTTTACAAGGTAAAATCTCTACTTGGTTTTTTCGGTATCTTGAAGTCAGCATGCCTCCTATTCCTTGTACAGAGAAATAACAAGGTCCTTATGCTAACAATTACATATATTATACTACAATTGTATACTAAACTAAATTATCTCTGAAATTCCTTTCTTCTGAAATTATCTTGAAACATACAATGAGTTTGCTGAAGCTAGATTTTACTAGGACAAAGTTTAAGATACTGTAAGGCTGATCGTGATCCACTTCAGTTGTGCAGCGCATTGGAAGTCGCAGAGACAGAACTTTTGCTAAGGCTATTAGTTCAGACACAGACATGAGACAATCAAAACTAAATTTTAACTGTTTACTTAGTACGGCCCGGAGTTAATACAAAATACTAGTTCTTAATTACTCTTGTTGAAATAAAACTCTGAATACCCAAGAGAAAACAGCTGAGCCTAATGACACGCAATACCATTTCTACTGGTGAAATACCAAGGAGAAACACACAGAAGTTTCCAATTTCGAAAAGATCACAAGAGCTTCTATATTCAACAAATTAAAACACATGCAGGGTATAGTATGCCTTCGAAGACTTGGGCATCCTTCTTAAACAAGTTCAACAATGGTCCAAATTATATAAGCCAAAAAAACTCAATATTTCTCCAGTTTAATGTATCATGATCTAACACTATTACTTGTGGAGATCTCTTTACCTTTTACCAGACTCTGTCATTTTGTGATAACATAAAGTAAGATTGACAATCTGGAGAAAAAAATGTTGTATATTTCTTAATATCCTTTTTACACTATGTTATATCATAAGCAAAAAAATAAGAATAGGAAAACAACACTTTTAAACTATTTACAAAACTACCCTTGGTCAAATAGTCAAAAGATAATACTTGACCAAGTATGCTAACTTACTAACACTCCTCCTTAAGATGGTACATAAATATCTCTAATACCCATCTTGTCAATTGAGTTATAAAAGATTTTACTTGAAATTGCCTTTGTAAGGATATCTGCTAGTTGGTCTTCAGATTTTACAAAAGGAAATTGAATAACTTTGTCATCTAGGTTTTGCTTGATAAAATGTCTATCCACTTCGATGTGTTTCATGCGATCATGTTGAACAAGGTTGTAAAAAATAGCAAGTGCTACTTTATTATCACAAAACAAGTTCATCTTAAAAGTAGAAGCCATTCTTATCTCAGTTATGAGTCTTTTTATCCACAAAAGTTCACACAACCCTTTTGCCATCCCTATGAACTTGGCTTCAACACTAGATAAAGATACTACTTTTGGTTTCTTGCTCCTCCATGACACTAAGTTACCTCCCACAAAGGTAAAATGCTAGATGTAGATTTTCTATCATCCACACTTTCTGCCCAGTCTACATTTGTATATCCTTATACTAGACAACAATTATTTTGAGTGAATATTAACCCTTTCCCAGGAGAAGACTCAAGGTAGCGAAGAATACGTACTACGGCCTCCATGTGTTCCTCACTTGGGTTGTGCATAAACTAACTCACAATACTAACTACATTGATAATATTGGGACGAGTATGAGATAGATAGATTAGCTTACCCACTAGTCTTTGGTATCTGTCTTTGTTTGTTGGTACTTGGTTTGCTTGTTCCTGAGTTTATGATCCTGGATGATTGGAGTATATGCAAGTTTGTAGTCAAGTAGCCCTACTTCAAATAGTAGATCTAATACATATTTCCTTTGAGAAAGGAAGATTCCCTGTGATGACCTAGCTACCATAATCCTCAAGACCACTAAGGTTTTTCATTTCAAAGTCACTAGCCAACTGTGTTTGAAGGTTAGCAATCTCTTCCTCATAATCCACAGTAATCACCATGTCATATACATAAATTATGATAGCTGTTATTTTTCCCTCTCTGTGCTTTAAAAACAGAGTATGGTCTGAATTGCTCTATTTGAAACCATATCCTTTCATAGCCATACTAAAGTGACCAAATCACATCCGGGGAGATTGCTTTAGCCCATATAAAGCTCTTTGGATTTTGCAAACAACTTTGGCATCCTGAGATGTAGTATATCCTGGAGGAATATCCATGTAGACTTCTTCTTCAAGGCCACCATGAAGAAAAGCATTCTTCACATTAAATTAATGTAATGGCCAGTCCAGGTTAGCTGCAAAGGATAACAAAACTCTTATGGTACCTAATTTTGCAACTGGTGAGAAGGTTTCTTGGTAGTCCACACCATGTGTTTATATATATCTCGTTGCAACCAACCTTGTCTTGTATCATTCCAAAGATCCATCCGCCTTATATTTTGTCAAGCTTCAATCCCAAGCATGTGACCAGTGTAGGAATGTTATTATATGGGTAACTTCCTACAAGCTTGAATCATTAACTACACATGACCATGCAATTATCAAGACCAAAAGAATATAATTATTTAATTGAATAAGAATGCTGTATGAATCAAAATAAAACTTATGCACAAATAGCCTATACCACAAAGCGTAGACCGACTCTTCATTAAAACCGGCTCCCATTGCTAGACCGCATACACATCATCACAATATACAACTTGAAATAATACTCAATACACCTCTGAACTAGCCCAAAATAATGCAACCTTTCTAGCCCAACTGTCCAGTGATGGTGTTTGTTGCTCCATTTGTCTTTTAGGAAAGCTAGAGAGTTAGTTTGTGAAATCCTACTTTAACTAGAAAGAAATTTTAAAAGTATTACTGTATAATTATAATAACTAGCTTATAAAAAATGAGTACATAAACTCCTCCATCACCTCGTATAGTATTTGCAAAATATCACAAGCAAGCACTACCTTGATATATTAATTATGTTGTGAGCTTTTTTAGTTCCAAAACCAACCAAGTAATATAAGTATTGAATTACAAATAAGGAAAACAATGTTATATAAACTTATTGTCACTTTTTAGGTTTAAGTAAAATTATTTAACTTTATAAACTATCAAGATCCATGAAAATTTCTTATTCTTGTATGCTTCAAATAGAAATCAGATATGTGCTTATATGAAAACGAATAGATAGACATTTCATACTCTTGAAAATATATAATACCATATACTTACGAGAAGAAATTCACTGTAATTGTAATAAGGAAAACACATATAATTTGGGGATGGATCTACTCGATCTTCACATAGGAAACTCTCTCATATAACAAGTAACATATATCATATGTATCCAGAGTGAGCTCAACTCACGGATACTAGCCATGTACCTGTCCCATGTAACTCCTTATGCCTCCCATATAGTCCATGGACAATCCATATACTAGGTACACCTAAGGTTTCCTCATGGAAGTAACTAAGGATCCACCCAAAAAGTTCTTATTTATCATAAGAAAATAATTGTAAATAAAATAGTCATATCACATAAGTATATAATAATCATGTAAAATCTTGAACGTGATCACTTTTGTGAAAACAAATGCATATGAAATGTATCTTGCTCATGTCACAATTAAAAATACTAGTAATTCACTAAAAAAAATTTTCATAAAAACTTATCCACCCAATACCATTCATGATCAATATAAAATCATCCACAGAAATACAAGGGTACAATATGTTGAAATATACTCAAAATATGACATCAAAACAATACAATTCAGCTGGAAAAATCATGGATGATCACAGCTCCTTAATATCTTCTTGGCTAAAGTTAGGGACCAGAGAATCTCCTATAATAAATGCCACTGAATGAGTTGTAATTATGTTAGAATATCTGTACCTTCCTTGTTTATTTGATTTCCTTGTTTACACGATTTTGTATATTGCTATATAAAGATATACTCTCCTGTAATGTAAATACGATATATGAAATACACTGAAGTAATTTTTCCCTCTCTGTTCTCAACCTTCTTACTTAAATTAAAATTTCTGTTATGGTATCAGATCCAGTAAAATGGCAAAACCAGAAACCCTTAACCTCAACCCCAAAGAACCTTTTAGCCCCTATTTTCTTAATCCCAACAATGTCTCTGGCACACTACTCACAAATCATCTTTTAACTACCGATAATTATCATTCTTGGGCTGGCACCATTCGCAGATCTTTAAGAATCAAGAAGAAACTAGGATTCATCGATGGAACTCTTCCCCAACCATCTGATTTCAATACCTTGTTAAAACCATGGCTTCAATGCAATGACATGGTTGTAACTTGGCTACAAAATGCTATGTCCTTAGAAATCAAGAATAGTGTTGTATATGTTGAAACTGCTCTCGCTCTTTGGCTTGAGTTAGAACAAGGTTTTGCACAAAACAATGGTCCTCGGCTCTATGAGTTGAAACAATCTATCAATACTCTCACTTATTTTTCAAAATTAAAGAGCTTACTTGATGAACTCGTGAATTTTGAAACCATACCACCCTGCACATGTGGTGCTATGCAAATTGTCATTGCCAACTAGTAATGTGACTGGATGATGAAGTTTCTCATGGGACTTCATGATTCTTTCACTAACATTGAGGCCCAAATTATTTTACTTAAGCCACCACTAAGTTTAAGTGAAGTTTATGCCCTTGTCCAACAAGAAGAAAAACGTAAACAGCTTTCCAACCCTCACATCCCTTCTGATTCCCTTGCCTTTGCAACCAGAAACCATTTATAATTCAGCTACAAAAATCACAGATGATCAAAGCTCCTCAACATCTTCTCTTTTGCTTAAGATGGGAGTTCTCACTATCCATTCTCCATCTTGCGGGGGGTGTTGAAATCTGCTCAAAATATACCATCAAAACAATACAATTCAGCTGCAAAAATCATGAATGATCACAGCTCCTCAACATCTTCTTGACTAACCAAGTATCTACTCATCCATCATCTTTGGCCATATCTGGTATTCCCTTATGTCTCTCAGCTTTTAACTCATCTTCTTTAGCTTCAAAAATTTCATGGATTATAGACACAGGTGCAACAAATCACATGATCTGTTGCACCTCCCTTTACACCTCAGACCCAACCAAAATTTCTTTTTATGTTAAATTACCAAATGGTAACCAAGCATAGGTCACTCATCGGGGCACGGTTCAGCTCACCAAATGTTCTCTGTATTCCTTCATTTACTTTTAATCTTCTTTCAGCCAGAAAGCTAACTTTGGACATCAATTGTTGTTTCATATTTTTCACTAATGAGTGTTTAGTGCAGAATCTTTCCTTTTGGAGCACGATTAGGAAGGGTGAGGCTCACAATGGCTTATACCATTTACAGTTGATAATAGTACCTGCTCAAGCCCTTGTTGTTACTTCCTCTAATTTACTTTTCCATTTTAATTCTGCTTCGAGCCCTCATTCTGAGCATAAATTATGGCATTGTAGAATGTGACATCCCTTTGATTCCCACCTTTTATTGTTACAAAAAGACTTATCAAATAAAAAATTCATGAATGAAATTTCTACCTGTGATACTTGTCATTTACCAAAATAGCATCGTTTATTATTTCTCATTAGTCAAACACAAGCACAACAACCTTTTGATATAATCTATTGTGACATATGAGGACCTTGTTCTCATATGGCCTATGATGAATCCAAATACTTTCTTACAATCGTTGATGATTTCATAAGATCAACATGAATTTATTTAATGAAAAACAAATCACAAACTCGACGATTTCTTCAATCTTTTTGCTATCTTGTAGAAACACAGTTTCAAACAAAAGTCAAAACCATTCGGTTAGACAATGGTGTGGAATTTGCAATGACAAATTTTTATATGGAAAAAGGTATAATCCATCAGAAAAGTTGCGTTGAAAGTCCCCAACAAAATGGGATTGTAAAACGTAAACACCAACACATATTGAATATTGCTCGAGCATTACGTTTTCAATCTGGCATTCCCATTTCCTATTGGAACAATTGTATTATGACTGCCACCTATTTAATTAATCGAACCCCTTCCCCTAATCTCCAAAATCAAACACCATACCAACTTTTATTAAAAGTAAAACCATCATATAGCCACCTAAAAATCGTTGGCTGCTTATGCTATACCTCCACTTTGACAGCTCATCACCATAAGTTTAACCCCCATGCCAGAAAATACATCCTTCTTGGGTACCCCTTTAGAGTAAAAGGTCATAAATTATTGGATTTACAAACCAAATCTATTTTTAGCTCTCGTGATGTTATTTTCTAGGAACAAGTTTTCCTATACAGGCTTCAACACTACACCTCCGACAGATATTACATCATCAACCTTCTCGGCTTAGATTCTATTCTTTCACCACTTCACCAACCAGAATTCACTCATTCTGGTTTAGAATCTGTTCCTCCACCTAATATTACTTCACCAATTCATCCACCAGATATCACTTCCCCACCTCACATTTTCCAAACAACCCCCATAGCTCCTTGACTATCTGAAAGACCCAAGAAACAGCCCTTTTACCTGCAGGATTACTACTGCCAATAAGCTGGTGGCTCTTCCTCTTCACTGATCTGCTCCTAAGAAGAAGGTACTTCACATATTACTCATCCATATCTCTTATCATCTGTCATTTCACATGAAAAATTATCACCCCAACATGCCATTTTTTCTGCTTCAGTCACTAAACAATCTGAACCAACATCATATAAACAAGATGTCCAATCCTCTGAGTTGCGCAAAGCAATGGATAGTGAAATTGCTACTCTTGAATTAAATAATACTTGGGACATTAGGCAAAACTGCTATTGGATCCAAGTGAGTTTACAAAATAAAATACCACGCGGATGACACCATTGAATGACACAAGACACATCTCATTGCCAAAGGATACACACAACAAGAAAGACTTGACTATCACGCAACTTTTTCCCCTGTTGCCAAACTCGTGACTACCAAAACTCCCTTGGCTATTACTACTATTAAAGGATGGGTTCTTCATCAATTTGACGTTCACAATGCCTTTTTACATGGAGAATTAGAAGAAGAGGTTTACATGAAACTCCCTTTGGAATATTTGGTTAAAGGGAAAGACAAAGTGTGCAAGCTGAAAAGAAGTTTATATGGCCTTAAACAGGCTTCTCGGCAGTTGTATGCTAAATTCACATCATCCTTACTCAGCTTTGGTTTTATTCAATCTATAGCTGATTAAAGTCTCTTCACCAAGCAATTTGGACATTCTTTCCTTGCACTAATCATATATGTTGATGATATAGTTGTGACCTCTAATGACCCTCAAGCTATTTTAAACCTCAAGAGTTTTTTGCACACCAAATTCAAGATTAAATATCTCGGCACACTAAAATATTTCTTAAGTCTGGAAGTGGCAAGAAACCCCACTGGTATTCATCTCTATCAGCATAAATATGCACTTGATATATTGCATAATTTTGGTCTAATTGGTTGCACAACACTTATGGACCCTAACCTCAAGCTCTCAAAAGATGGAGTTACTCTGCTTAAAGACCCCCAGCCTATACCAGAGACTTATTGGCATACTACTTTATTTGACCATTACCAAGCTAAACTTAACTTGCTCAACTCCTTTGCTCATCCAATACATGGCAGCCCCTTGTCTCTCCCATCTTTAAGTCGCATATAAGGTGCTAAAATATGTCAAGCATTCTCCAACACAAGGTTTGTTTTTTGCTGCATCCTCTTCCTATCATCTTACTACATATCGTGATTTAAATTGGGCTTCTTGCCCTGATACAAAAAGATCCACCACTGGTTATTGTGTATTTCTTGGTCAATATCTCATTTCCTGGAAATCCAAGAAGTAAACTACCATTTCTCAAAGCTCTGCCGAAGCTGAATATCGATCAGTGGCAGCTGCCTCATGTGAGATTGTATGGCTTAAATATCTTCTTGCTGATCTCAAAGTTATGCACTCACAGCCTGCTACTTTATATTGCGATAGCCAATCTGCTTTGCACATTGCCACTAATCCCATATTTCACGAACGTACCAAATATATTGAATTAGACTGCCATTTGATTCATGACAAAGTTTAAGAAGGGATAATCTCTACTGCTTACACTCCATCAAGCTCACAGTTGGCTGACTTACTCACCAAAAAACTCTCATCCCCATTATTATCTTCTCTTTTGCTCAAGATGGGAGTTCTCACTATCCGCTCTCCATCTTGTGGGAGGGTGTTGAAATCTACTCAAAATATGCCATCAAAACAATACAATTCAGCTACAAAAATCACGAATGATCACAGCTCCTCAACATCTTCTAAGCTAAAGTTAGGGACCAGAGAATCTCCTAGAATAAATCCCAATGAATGAGCTGTAATTACATTAGAATATATGTACCTTCCTTGTTTATTTGATTTCCTTATTTACACAATTTTGTACATTTCTATATAAAGATATACTCTGTTGTAATGTAAGTACGATATATGAAATAAACTGAAGTAATTTTTCCCTGCTCTGTTCTCAACCTTCTTGCTTAAATTACAATTTCTGTTACAATAGACCATTGAATGCCAGCAATTTCCCATGGATTAATAAAGGAATTGCAATATAAAACATATATTTAACTAATGCACCTCACATATATCAATTGAATACATACAACGGTTTCCTTGTCACAGAATTATATCATCAAAGCAAAGCTCTATCATAACTACATTATATAACAAATCTCACACTCCCTTTCACAAAACAGAGGAAGGATCATATTTGCCCATATATTATGAAGCATTTACTTTATTTTACTCCATATATTACAGTACGTAAATATAACTACAAACATCAAAGTCTAGTCATGCACTCACCTTAGGTTTAAATCATCATTAGACCAATCAAGTAGACAGAGGGGATTTAACTATTATTAGTTGTCATAGAATAGAGTCCTTATACACTACCCAATTTGAAACTAAAAATCTAGATGCTGATTCTCAGTAAACAATCAAAGAGACAAAAACCCACACTCATGCAACAACTTTTAAAACACTAGCCGAAACAATGGATTGGTCTAAATAACTTGTAGATTCAATCCAGCCATTAAAACAACCTAGAACTAAAATGTTCATAAAATCACAATTATATACCAAGCAACCAGAGGTGAGAAATCCAAAACTTACCCCAAAAGTTTTCATAAGGAATTCCTTTACCCACACAAAGCTAAAATATTCTTATATAAATGAAATTGTAAACCAAGGGATGAAATCAATGAGCAAAGAAACATAGTTTAACTTGTAAAAGAAAATATCTTCAAGACTTGCTAGCTTTTGGGAACTCATTATACAATACCTCCCCTTTATGACTGAGCAGTGCTAGTGGGGTTTGGTTCTAATGTTTCACAAAAATGGAACGTATCTACAGTGATCTGCAAGGGAGGAATTGAAGCTGGATTTTCATGCTACTATTGTTGCTATTTTAAGCATGCAAGAATAAGAAGAATGGCCGAAAGGAAACCAATTGAAAGGGAGAGAGAGTCGCTCAAGAGGATAAAAAAAAAAAAGCTTCCTGGAACTTTCTACCTTTGCTGTCAAAGATAAAGAAGAAAGCCATCAATGGGTATATAAAAATATCTAACCGTGAGGCTATCTTACAAGGCCACGTTAACATCTTAGTAGCTAAATGTGCACCAAGCATAAGGGCTCGAACTGTTTCAAGAATGTGTCTGTATTTTCGTTCAACCACACTATTTTATTCGTTGTGTGGGGGCAAGTGGTTTCATGGATAAGACCATTAACCTGGAAGTAGTTTTTAAGATCAATATTAATATATTCACCACTATTATCTAAACAAAGTACCTGAACGTTTGTAGAATATTGAGTGGTAATCATAGCATGAAAGGATTTAAACACAGTGGGAACTTCACTTTTCAGTTTCAATAAATATAATCAGCACATACGAGGTACAATCATCCACAAAAATCACAAACCAACGAGTACCATACAGTGAAGAAACTGGAGCAGGTCCCCAAACATCAGAGTGAATTAATGCAAAAGGAGCATCACATTCAGAAGTACTCGTAGGAAATGGTACATGATGGCTCTTTACCAAAATACAAATCTCATAATGTAAATTCAAGTCATCAACATGTGTCACTAAGTTAGGAAATAAATGCTTCATATAACTAAAAGAGGGATGTCCTAACCGCTAATGCCAAAGCCAAATCTGTCTTTCCTTCCTATTAACTGTCTGATTCATGACATTTATTTTCCCACAGCTGAAATCATCCATGTAGTACAACCTCCTCTCTAAGTACCGCACTCCACAATCTACTTGGTGAGAATGTCCTGAAATAAACAAAAAGTAGGGTACCTAAGAACACAACAATTCATTTCTTCTGTAGCTTATCCCACAGACATAAGCTTGTTGGAAAGAGAGGGAACAAGTAAAGTATTCAAAAGGCAAAGAGATAATGAAATAGAGACAGTTCCAGCCCTTGTAACTAGATATGTAACCCCATTCACATTGAAAATACTAGTTCTCCAAGGATGCAAAGTAGTGATGAAATCAGTGCTAGCAAAGGTTATCTTATCAATTATCCCTGAGTCAATTACCATTCACCCCATGTTATCTTGGGTAGAACTCAGTAACCCAGAACCACAATTACCTTGTGTAGGATCATATTCCAGAGAGCTTACATCTTTGTCTATAGTGGTAAGCTGTAGGTTGCAAGCAGTGATGGCTGCCCTTCCTGAGGTTCCACTGGTACCTTTTTCTCTATGTTTCTTTGCTTTGAACTCATCTGACCATTTAGGAAAGCCATGTAATTTGAAGCATGTGTCACGTGTATGTTTTTTATTCCCACGGTGAGTATAGCCACCTCTCTCAGGCTTAGCCTTGTCCTTGGATTTTCCAGTGTTAGTACTAGTTATTCCAAGCTTGACTCGCTGAAGTGTCAAGATTTTCTGTTTTCTAGAGTGAAGCCCCTTGGATGCTATAACGGCTCCTAAAGTTGGTTATGTACTAGCCAATATCACAGTCTATCTGATATCTTCTCTTCGGACATGAGCATAAGCTTGCTCAACCGTGGGGAATAGTTGAAACTGCAAGACAACACTCTTTATATGATCCAATCAATCTTTCAGCTTATCAAGAAAAATATACCCTATCCTCTTGAATAATAGAGTTGTATTTTTGGATGTCTTCAGGATATTTCATTATGTTAAGACTATGAAAATCAATCTCCCTCCATAACCTTTGCAAAACATTATAGTACTTTTCAATAGGACCTCCATTCTTTTTCAGTCTCATAACCCTCATTTTCAAATCATACACTTGTGAAGTATCCTTACCATCAAAATAAGTTGTGGCAAAACAGTCCCATAATTGTTGTGTAGTAAGGAAACAAAACAAAGTTTCCAACCAAGGAGGGATCCACATAATTAATTTATTACAATTGCATTTTCAGTTCTCCATTTGCGATAACTAGGGTCCGTTGGTGCAGGTGGAGGGAGTTCACCATTAATATATCTCAGTTTATCTTTACCAGTAATATACACTTCAACAGCTTTTGACCATACAGAGTAGTTAGTTCCATCTAGCTTAACCCCAATAAGTGCAGTCGGAGGCTCATAGCTCATATGTTGAGGTACATTCTATAGTTGAGTCATTTACTATTGGGTCATCATTCCAATTACCCTATTAGATAAATCATTAGTGGTAGTTTCATGTCCTCTTTGAGACCCTCTTCAAGAGAGATATGAGCAAATTCAATTGTGCCCATTACCTCACTCAATTTTTTTTTTCCAGCAAAAAATTGATTGAGAATAAATAGGTAGAGCAAAAATAAATAAATAAAATCTAGTAGCAACTTCAAGCAATACACAGCATATCCAAAATTTTAAGTAAATCAACAAAATCAGATCAGGTTCAAAAGATAAACAACAAGAGAGGTCGTCTTCCCTGTTAGATCATATCGCCGACGGCAGTAAAAGCAAATGGGTAAGTAGCGTTGGTGGGTCACTCTAACCACAAATTAATTTCAGATCAGGGGTGGGTCGTCTTTTCTATTGTAGATTAACGGAAGAAGCTCGGTCTAGTAACAATGACATCTGAAAGAGGAGGTCGTCTTCCTCCAGCAGCAATGGTTCTGAAGGGGTGGGCTGTCTCCCCAATTATAGATCAACGAAAGAAGCTCCGTCTAGCACAATGGCGTCTGAATAGAAGAGGTCATCTCCTATTGTAGAGCCACGGAAGAAGTTAAAGTCAGCAGCAATGGCGCCAAGGAAGGCAAAAAAACGCCGACGACAGCAATAATGGCATCCCTAGGTTGAACGATCTGATACCATGACAATTTGGAGAAAACAATGTTGTATATTTCTTAATATCCTTTTTACACTATGTTATATTAGAAGCAAAAAACATAATAGGAAAATAACACTTTTAAACTATTCACATAACTACCCTTAATCAAATAGTCAAAAGATAATAATTGACAGTATTCTAACTCACATTCGAAGATTACATTATAATGTGCAGACCCCACCAAAACTGGGTCTCATACGCCTAATTTATGGATTTTTGTATAATGCTACGATTACATCTAACTGGGTGCAACCAACACTCACAAGCATGGGGAGGGCCTCACTCCAAGTGAGTGGGTTCCTCTCTTATTTTATTACAGACGGTCGCACGTAACACTAAATAAGTGCTCCTAATTTACAAGTGAGTAGTGAGTTTGATAAGGGTCTTATTATATGTCACATAATTCCATACCAAATAGTGTTACTCTCTTGTATATTTTGTATTTTTCATTGTGATATATTAATAGTATATTTCAGAAAGTAATTTTCTAATTCTGAGCCTCGTGGAAGATGGACTTGCGGAAGAAACTTTGTTTCCGGGAATTGCATGATGTCCAAACACAATGGGATAGACCATAGAAAAATTATACAAGTTCTGTATAACAAAATGCATAACGCAAGTTGTTTCAAAAGTGTGTCTTTTTGTTTTCTCCCCTTAAAAACTTTCTAAAAGTTTAAATATGAAATTGAAATATATCAAAAGCTTCATTTTTTATTTTCTATGGTGCAAAGTGTTGTAGTTATTTTGAGATGAACAGCAATGTAAATTTTAAACCACTATTAAAAAAGATAAACAGGAAACTAGTAATAGCACCATATGAAACTAGTTCAGAAGTTCACTACTAATAATTTTTATTCCATGCAGCGAGCATATGAGGCAAAATGAAACGTCGAATGTCCTATGAATCAACCACTATGGAATTAAAGTTGATTTGATAGTAGAGAGGGAGAGAGAGAGAGAGAGAGAGAGAGAGAGGGAAAGGTAATCTACCATTTCCAAAGTGCACCTGCAGCGGCTCATATTGTTTTGCAGTAGCAATTGCATGATTTTAACCATCCCCACAAAGAAAGAAAAGGAATCGTCAGACACCAGAGAGTCCCTCCTGTAGCCGTCCAGATATATATAATGAACAGACTACAAAACTAAGAACAGATTAGCAATCATTTTTGCATATGGATTTTGCCTTTGATTGAGATCTGAAAAGTTTCAAATAAAGCAACGTAACCAAGGAAGATGGCAACTACAGAATTTCCAGCCATGCCCATAATCGTCAGATTTAAGCTTTAGACATGTCAATTGATGGCTACCACTTTACCCAAAAGATTTTGGTTTTCTGCCTCTTCTTGTTCATGAATATTTTTTTACATACATGGACACGGTACTCAGAAACTAAATTCAAACTTGAGTCTCGATTTGTACCATTCAGTAGAAAATCATAACTCAGAAGACCAACATCAACCAATAAACTGTACAAGGTTTTAAAAGTGAATGGAATATCATTTCAAATGTAAGATTTGTAGGACAATGTCAAAGGTGATCAATGCATCAAAAATAAAATACCATCTTCCCCTTGGAAATCTGATGGCAGGATCACAACTTTTTCCTTCAGATGGCTTAATCTTTTTGGAAAATTACACACTTGTGAAGAAGACATCCACGATTCTTTTCTTCTTTTTTTCCTTAAATAGGAAGTCATATTTCTCATTAATGGATTGGGATTCTGTACAGTTGAATCTTAACTGTACTAGCTCCGTAAAATCTAAGTAAGTTGAATGATCAAGATTCAACATTTTTTGTGACTCAAATTTTAAAAATTTTTTTTATTCTTGATAAAATCTGGGCCGTCCTGGATGCCATACCTGCTCCACGGTATCCAAATTCCTCACTAGCGGAGTTCAGCAATCATTTGGTTGGTTGGTTGCCAGCGTTATTCTCAGGTCTCGAAGATTAAAAGAGGAATATTTCAGAAGCAGTGATTGACATGCCGATGTGACAATGGGAGCCCTAGGCTAAGAGTATTAAATTATCAATTTTCTGGGGAATGAAAATCACAATAGTTATCCTATATTGGAAATTTTTGGAAGACTTTGAGTAGTCACTTGAACATAGAAGTTTTAGAGAGTGCTTGCCTGCTTGGTGGGATTTGACTTTGGGAACAACTAATTAAATGCATTAAAATAAAAGCAAGCTATGGCTCTTAGCATGCTTATCCCACTAAAATTTTATCTATGTAATATTAACAAACAAGGAAGAGAGAGGAAAATAAGATAGTTACAAGTGGAATTAAACATCTCACTTAAAGATGAAGTTCAAAATACATAAAGAAAAGCCACTTAGCTATGAAACATGATATCTTGAAAAGGAGTGCGAGTGCGACATGCCTCCACTTCTTCCTCTATTTTCTGGATCTCATAGAAAGCACATGAGTGAAAGATTGATATTAAACTGATTTGTTATATAAAATGTATGTTTAACAAAATTAGTCTCAGCTAGAATGGGAGCATTTCAAGACAAGTCCTCAATTTATCATTGGATCGGTGGTGTACAAAAACCTCGATCCATAGTACTACTGGTGAATAATGAGTGTATATTCCACACATAAAATAAGCATATTTCTTATGATACGCAGTTGGCACGTTCTACTCTATTTATTGCTGATTCACAAAGAAAAACCTCTACAGTAACAGTTGACTTGATATGAGTACTTGAGTAGTCCACCATGAGTGGTTATTAAGATATCTCTTCCCATTGATGATTGGCTCATGGAAAATTTATATCAAGTCCATTTTTTTTCAACTTGGAGAAGGTTGTCACCTTAATTTGCTTCAAAGAAATTATGGTTGTTTGAACTCATACAATTAGTTATTCACAACTTATAACCCTACCAAACAGACAAAAAGTGAAACACTTGAAAGCTGTGAATGGTCAACTCAGTTTAGAGCCATGCAAGACTACAGGAATCCCACTTTCAAGAATGGTTCATGGCTTATGAATTCTATTTCATCTCATCAACATAAAATTCATCATGGGCTCCTCTTTCACCTCAATCATTCAATTAATTTCTTAATAATCACCAACATAACAATTTTATTTTCATCAGTACCAGTTGTGCTGGTCATGTCCTTTTATCTGAAATCCCAATTAAAAAAAAGGAGGAAAAGAGATCCTATGCATTATTCGAACAAACTTTTCTTTGCCTTTTCCGACTGTTCATAGCCCACACAAACACACTCAGAATTACAGCAGTTCTTTCAAAAAAAGGCTGAGAAAACTGTTACCATTTCTAAGACGAGCCCTGTTCTGAAAATACATTTCAGAGGGTTTCATTAAATAATATTACTACAATTCGAAAAATTCAATAACCAAATATATATTTATGAAAAGCAATAGTATTAAAAATACCTGGTATTGGGAACAGTAATTAAACATTGTAACGCATCAAACTATTCTAGTACTACTTCGGAGGTACCGTGAGAGAAACATTGGAGTTAAATTTCAGAAAATTAACAAAATATATAATGCATGATGAATAAAACATATAAAGAGGGAAACTATGATGGCGGTGCCTAATTACCTGTACCAAGAGGGCTTGGGTCTTAGAGCAGGGGGTCATTTCTTGTACAAGAGCCAGGACGTATCCATGCTAATACCTAACAAATAGAGTCTTACAAGTTACATAAGAGCACGCTTTGTGAACCCGATGATTGACCAGGGAGCAATTATGAAGAGAAAGAAGTTTTGATCATCTTGTTTCAGGATGTTTTACATGGTATCTCAAGATTGAGCAAAAACGAACCCACGCTTTGGATGATTGGGAATGGACCGTATAATACTCTCATAGCACTGTTTATTGTCACCAGAAGCTCAAATGATTGGGAAGCATAATAATGTTCGAGATCAAGAAACAGCTAAAAGAATGCGAGTATTGACAATCGTCATTCTCGACAGCTAATAGTAATAGCACACTTCAAGCTTTACAACAGAAAAAGGGAATGGCTTCAACCGGAAGAATTTATTCTAAGGCAGCTTTCTGTAGTTCTTCCCACGTAGCTAGTTTTTCCCTAGGTTTGATTCTTGAAATTCCAAGCATCCTTTCTTCAGAGTCTATCTTCTCCCAATCACTGAATGAAACGATTCTGACATTTCTATCATTTAGAAGCTGAAGAAGACCCTCTCTCAGTTATTAATTTATTATAAACCGCCCAGCCTCATTCAATATTCCACACAAATCACGCAGAAGAAGTTAACTAGTAAATAAATTGATAGAAGAACAGATATTAGCAATAAATTTGAGTTCTTTAACTACGTATACTCACTTTCAGCTACACAGAGGATGAGACCGTTACAATGGCAGCTCTTGTTCATGTGTCAACGAGATTAAGCTAGAAGAGAAGAAGAGCAAGGAAGTACAACTTCACCCTAACTACAGAACAGAAAGAAGATCGGAGGAAGCTTCGAGGACTTCTCAGTTCACACGGAGGATAAAGCCGTCAGTTGTAGTCTTCGACGGATGGACGATTGTCCGGAGGCACAATGCTACTAGTCGGCGACGGCGTTACAGAGGAAGGGCCTACCAAAGATCGAGGAGGAGGCTGTTATGGGCTAAAGCAACCCAGTAAACGGGCCCATGAGGCCTACTTTTATGGGCAATGACTCATTTGAGCTTCGCACAGTTATGGTAAGAGTGAAGAGGATGGATTTGTTTGGGCCTAAACTAATCAATTACTAAAAAAATAAAAACAAAAAGGCAAAGCTGTTTGTATTCATAAGGGAAATTAAATGTATGCACCAAAAATCAGAACAAATCGTGGGTGTGATGAAAACGATTTTTTTTTTGCCAAAAAATATTTGTTAATGTACATAACCAAATTAAGCCTATTAACAATTGACCCAATTCTCATGGCCTAGTTGGATAGCTCCCCTTTTCATTTGTCATATATAAAGGTATGTCATTTGGATCGTTTATAAACATTTCTCTTACAAGTAAGTAGGACTTTTGTCTCTCAGTATTTATTATTTTCCTAACTCGAACCAATATGATTTTATCATCCAAGTTCAAGTATCACCTATCTAACCCCCAGCTCAAGTGCTTTATTTCGCATGACTCATCGTAAGAAAAATCCAGACAATCAATTCAAGGGCTTTTCTATGCAATACTCAAGAGGAGTTTTTTTTATTTTGTTAAATTTAATTTATAAGTTTTTTTAAATTTTTTACTTTAAGAAATAAATTAAAATAATAATAAAATAAATGAAAAGAATTATTTTTATTCATTTTTTATTTTTTTACTCTATTTTTTGATTTATTTTTGTTATAAAATATTTTTTAATTTTAATTTTTTAAATTATTTAAAATTATTTCTTAAAATAAAAATTAAAAAAAAACAAAATTAAATTAAATCAACTCAACTTGCATCCATGAACCAATCTGAATCTATCCAACTCACCCCAACACAGAACAATTACCTTAGTAAACTTTGAATCTTGTGAACAGATTGATTTACCCTCTCGGTAAATACTTATATTGAACAAGAAAATCACGAAGATGTGTATTTGTGACTGAGAATTTTCAATTACAAAAGAATTAAGATTAGAAAGTGACAGGTGGAGAGGCGCGGTGGAGTAGTAGTGGCCACGGTGACATACGTAAGGATGTAGCAAAGCGAAAAGGAAAATGGATGAGAGGAGGAAATGATTAAAGTGATGATTAAGGGTGAGTTGAAGAGGAATATGAATGTAGAGAGTTACAAAGAAGTGGGGGGCATTGACAAATTGACAATGGGTTTACTTGGGATATAAGAAGGGTAAGCACCAAGCAAGTTGCAACTACTCCCTGCTAGATACACTTAGTTTTAATTGGTGATTGTGGTATGGCCGTTTGTGAAAAAGAAAAGACCTGAGACCAAGTTGGAAAAGTGGAATGGATGTCATATGTTGTGAACCACAAATTTATCCAACACAGGTCAACTGTAATTCCAATGCCAATCATGTCATATTAGGTGGGATTCTCAGGCGCGCATGCCCAACCAACTAATTCTAATTCTAATTCTAATTTTTCACACTCGATTTCAAGTTTTAACGCCCACTTTCTCTACTAACTACTAATGCTTGCTTCCTCTTTATGCACAATCACATCATATTCATCGCCAAGTTTCTCTGTTAGATACATAAATAGAATTGAATTCATTTTTGTATATGAGATATGATATCTTTAAAGGATAAAAAGTAATTGAAATATGTTTGTGCAATTTGATATTAAAAAGGCATGTCATATGTTTTGAAATTTTGAAACAGCTATTTTTAAGTTGCTTGATGGTCTTTAATAACGCATATCTGTTTTATATAACTCATCACATATTTTAATGCCATACCTTTTTTATTTATCTTTTTGTTTCTACGTGAAAAATCAAGTAGTGTTTTTTTATGATTAAAATTTTATTTTATTTTATTTATTTTTTTATTCAAATTACTCAAAATTATAATGAATTGTTGATTGTAAAAAAAAAAAAAGATGATTGGACATCAACGATCCAGAAATGATGTGATGTCACGTTTGACGTGCGGATGACGTAGTAATTACGTGTATAAAATGTTATTATTTTTATACTATTAATAATAAAAAATATAAAAGCTCGAAAATAATTATGGTGTGGGCCCACCTTGGATTTTGGGCAGGCAAAAACAATAAAACGAGAGCGAGAGAGAGCGGGGGTTGGAGTCCATCTCGATTTAAAGGTAGGGAGGCAAAAGCGGGCCATGTGGGCCCACGCTGAAGAACAGTCCAGACACTTTAGTCGCTCTCGTACGTGAAAAGCCCAAATAGAAAAGAGTTCTGTTCGTATGGAACTCTTTCTTACGGAACGATCGCAGCTATCCCGGGGCCCACAAACCGCCCCTCTCTCCTCCTTAACCACTTTTTTGCCAGGTCAATATGGCTCTCTCTCTTTTTCTTTTTTTTTTATTATTCTTTTTATAAAAGTTAATTTTCTAATTGTTTTTCTTTTATTTGATACATAAAAATCTTGGCACATATTCACGAAATGAAATCACTTGATATCACTGACGTGCCAATTTATTTATTTTTACTTAAAATCACGTGTGTTTATAGAAAATATTATAACCACTTAATCATGAATGTTATAATTTTCGCAGATAATTAATTAGAATGGAATGAATGAATCCTTTTTCTGCGATGAAGAGAATGTGTGGATGTTAAATTTTCTTTGATTTCACCTTGGATTAAATAGGCAAAGACTTTATCAAATTAAACTTAAAAATAAATATAAATTGGCCGGGATTTAATTTAAATTATTATAAAATGATTTATTATTTTTTAAATTTTAAAGTTAAATATATTTTTTGAAAGGAATAGTAAGATAGTAGAGAGTTAGAGTTTTAAGTTTTTTAAATTATTAATTTTTTATTTAAAAAACAAATTGACATGCATGATTTAATATATATTTTTGTGTAACACACATTTTTAAAAATTATTTATTTATTTATTTTAATTTTTTTAAATTCATTAGTTTTTTATGCAAATTATACATATTTTTTTAATGAAATAAATATAAAAAATGTAAATTACAAAAAAAAATGTATAAAGGATTGTTGAGTTTTTTTTTAATATAAGCATAACTGAGTAAATTACTCACCACTTATAGTTAAATCATAAGTGGGTTAAGTGTAATTTTATTTTTAAGAAAAAGAAATACTTGTAAAATATCGTCTAAATCATCTCCATTATAAATGATATGAAACAAAAAAGGAATTAATTTTTATGAAAAATAGAAAGGATAAATGCAGATAAAGGATTGGTGATATGAGGTTTCATTAGTTTCTTCATTATTGTCAATCAACGTCAAACTATCCTTTTTCCTCCCTTTTGGTTATATCAGATGGATGACAATTGGCAGTAGGTCTACAAATTCTTTCCAGTTTGATTTTTGTATTTGTTTTTAAAATTGTTTTCATCGGGACAATCAGCTGACCCTTTGATTCCTCTAGTAAGACCTATCTCTGTGCCAATTACATATTTAATTAATTTTTTATTGAAAATGACCATGGAAAAATATTATTAAATCAATCATTTTACCAAACCCTCCCAGACAATAATTATCGTTAGTGAATTATTTGTGTCTTGATTGTTCATACGTGGTCCAAATTGTCGTGCATGTCAACATCTTTTTTAGAATAAGGAAATCAAATTAGTATTTATGAATTAATTCCAAAAAAATGTAACTTCTATACTCTAAAATTATATTTGAAATGTTCATCACATGCATGTTACAAATGCGGGATATATGCCTCTGAACTTTATTTGATTATATTTTTTAAAAAGTTAAAAATTAAAAAATGTTAAATGGGTTTTAATTTGTTAGTATTAAAAATAATGTTAAGTGTTATATTATTAAATTAAAAAATAATATTTTATCCATAATTAAAATATAAAGGTGGGTGCAAGTACTAAATTTGAGTATTTCAACCAGAGATGTGTTTTTTTACCAAGGTCCATCGATCTATCTCTTGCATATATCAAATTAATACCAAAATTTGCGGTGATATTATTTCTTTCATGAAGCATTTATTCTCACTACAAAAAGTAAACGAACTAAAAAGAAAGAATAATGATTCCCATAAAAAATAAGGAATAATTCATGGATGACCTTTGAATAAAATATCATAAATTTTATTTTAAGAACATTTAATTATTTTATATGATAAATAAATAATATACATATTGTATTGCTGTATTATAAATATATGTAATTAAAATAAATCCTTACAATTTATTCAGTTAATACATTCCTACCAAAGCCCCACACTAACATTATTTACTTATAAATTTTCAACTATAACAAGAAAAACATTTAGAATTATCAGTTTTGTTTTTAGTTTTCAAAGCAAATAGCTCCATAGTGTTAATAATGGAACTGAACATCTGGATCTCTTCTCGTGGTTTCATCATTGCCCCATGGATTGGACCGAGCTATGAGGATAGAATTGAATGATTAATTGGTGCCAAAAGATTAGTTATTCAAATAATTTCTGCTTACTTAATTCTTCTCTCATTTGACTTTCTTTCTCCCTACACTCCACTTTCCACACATGGGAGGCTGGAAAAAGCTAGTGCGAAAATGGCCACCCTTCAAATATTTAAATAACAGTTTAAGAAATAATATAGTCTTTAGGTGCAATTAAAATATAGAAAGTGGGAATTATTTTCCATCCCATATATAAGAAGACAAAAGAGCTAGAGATTAATTTACTAGAAAAAAGCATGACGTGAAGACTATTGAGATTTATTTTAACAATGAAATCATGAAGAAAACTATTATAAATGTAATCATCAGTTCCTACTGAGAAAACGATTGCTTGGGTTTATTTACAATCAACTGAGATATTGCCTTTTGCTAGTTGCCAACATATATATACATATATATATTTCCTTTTCCATTTTTGTTTTAAGTTACTAAATAATTTTTATAAGTGGATTGTAGATTCATTTTGGCAACAAGGTGATCTCATCAATCATCAATAATTAAGTAGCACATTTAATGCTATCATTATCAATGAATTAATTAGATTTTTGATATGTTTAAACTTAAGATCTCTTACAAATTAAGGTAACAAATTAATGATGTATTTATTAATTGTATTTTGTGTTGTATCAATAAAATCCCTTTAAAAATGAAGGAGGAGAGGAAGGAAAGCAAGAAAGAGAAGGAAAATAAATGCATTATAATGCACAACTTTATTGGATAAGAACTTTGCATATATAATTGATGATGAATGGAAATATATAGAATGGGATTCCCCTAAGGAAAGGCAAACATTAGGAATGATTAGCAGATATAATAAAACAAAACCATGGTTGGATAAAATCGATTGGTTGCCTTAAAATGCGTGCACGAAAAGCCAATTAACAACCCCAAATTAATTTGTCAATTAAGGTCAATTAAGTAGCCAGAATATCATTAATTACCACTAAACACCTGAGACAAATCCAATTATATATGTTCTTTATTGGCCTTAGGGTGGAGATCACTGTATTATCTCCTAATTAAATACCTCCACAGTAGTTTACTTCCACATATTCTACAAATAGCATTACGAAGCATCAAATTTATATATCTGTCCCATTCGGCCTTAATTAGGTTTATTACGTGTTCTTCACCTCAATTTTGGTATTAAATGGTATGCCACACTTGATCCAACATAAAGTTAAAAATAGGAGAATGTGCACTTCCTCACCCACATTTTTTATTTATTATTATACTTTTCTCTTTAATATATTAAGTATAGCACATTTTTTAATTATATAAAAGCCCATAATAATTATCTCTTTGATATATTAAGTATAGCACCTTTTTTAATTATATAAAAGCCCATAATAATTAGTTGCTATCTTATTTTTAGCTCTTAGTTTGTTAGCATTACGATGATTTTTTCTTAATTGGAATGAGTGCATTATTCTCTAGGTATAATATATTGTACTTACAAAAGAGGGAATGAGTTTGGAGAAGATCAGGCTATCAAGGCATAATTGATTTGAGGGAAAGATGAAATGAGATTGTAAGTAAAAAATTGATATATGAAAGTTATTATTTGTTGATGTATAAAATAGTTATGTTAGATAAGATAGTTAATGACTATATCATACAAAATTTAACGAATGTTAGAGGGAGGAACCAAATTGAAAATTTAAAAAAAATATGAGAGTAACAATATTTAAATTAAAAATATGAGGACTAAATTAAAATATTTTGTATAATAGAAAAACCAAAAGTATAATTAAGCCTAATTAAAATTATTAAATTTAACACTCAATTAAATGGTGGGTGTGCAATTTGACTAAATTATGATAATTGAATATACAATGTGTTACAACTATATATATTAGGGATAACATTGCAATGACAAGTATAAATGTAAGTATTTCACTACAAAAAAAATAGAATGGAAGGAGATCTAGATTATTGCATCTCATTTAAATAATAAACGAAAGATCATTCCCTTATATTTAAATAACAATGAAATTAAACTTAACATGTATTTATCAGCGCAAATACAAACAAAAAAAAGTGGAAGAAAACATTCTAGAACTTTTAAACTAATTAGCACTTGAATCAATGTAAGCTTATTGAGTTGGATCTATTTTATTGATGAATGACTCAAGAGTTTTCTAGTTACTATTCTATTTTATTATGATTATTTTTATTAATTGAAATTAAACAAGCGTGCAATCATGTGCATTATTATGCATAAAGGAAAGAAAGAGATATAGAAATATATAACTGTCAATTCAAGGGAAAAAGACATGTAAAATAATTCAATGTATCTTGTTTAATTTGATTAGAAAAGTAAGCCAAGATAAGAAGGTAATTAATTGTTGAGTTGGTATTATGCTCATAATTTGTGCCTAACCTAACTAGAACACCATAACTTTGAGCAACAAAATGGTCCACACACTTAAAAGCAAATTGAAGAAGAAGATCAAAGTAGTGGAGCTCGTATAGGATAGCACAATAGAAACGAAACAAGAGAATGCATGCACATCATCATTATACTATCATCATTCCATGAGCTTGTCATTTGTTTCTTTACCTAACTAATTAGATAATTAAACTTGTTACAAATCCCTTTTTAGCTTTATTTTTGGCCCTTCCTTCAAAGGAAGGGGAGACACTAGCTAGGGTTGTTCTTTAAATTAAGAAAGAAAAGTAGGAATAGGGCTATGTATACGTACTAATAGATTTGTGGGTATCATAAAAAGCTAAATGTAGTTGTAAATTATGAAACGTCTTGGGATCACCAAGAGGTATAATGGGATTAATTTCAAGGGAATTATATAATGCAAGTGAAGAGGAATCCGATGAGCAAAGTAGTATTGAAATTGAAACAAAATTTGAAAAAGCACAGTCTTTTATGGGTTAATATTGGGGGTTGAAGCAAACGACAATCCGAGTTTCAATATTGTCGTTTGTAGGTGTAACAGTGTAACACAAATAATTACACGTTTTTGAATCGTGGGTACAATATGCTTATGATGTTATCTAAGAATTAACATGCTGCTGCTCATGCCAATTCAACATTGTGTCGGCAGTGGGCACACATATTAATTCTTCCCTTGATTTTGTGACGAAAGAAGACAAATCAAAAGACACCAATATTAACACGCTAATAAAGAAGTAAAGGATTAAAGAAAAAGTAATAGTAACTAACAATTATCACAACATTGAACTGCCAAATTAATCCAATTCCTTTAATTATCAGCTAATTTAATTTAAAACTTGTAATGTCAAGTAGTTTCTGATCCCCCCCCCCCCGGCTCTATATATTCTTTAATATTTATCCAACTTAAAGTGTGATTCTTTTTAATATAGAAAGACAAAATCATGCACTAGAGAAAAATATTATATATATATAAACATATAAAAAGTTAGTTTACAAAAAGATATAAAATTAAGATTCCAGCTAGTAAAAATGGCACATTAATTGTATATTTATCCCTCCAAAGAGACAAAAGCTTGCACATATCCAGCAATGAGTCCATTAAATTAAAAATACAATGATAATGAGGAAAAGAGAGGTTGGAGAGTAGGAATATATGAGAAAGAGGGTAAGGACAAGAAGGAAGTGTTGTTAGGTGGTGTTTGTTTGTGTGGAGGACATGGAGGGAAAGCCAAAGAAAATAAAATAAGAAGAGGGGATGGATTTGGGGCAGGGACTGAGGGGGAACTGGACAAGGTGGGTGTGCTACAAAAGACACGACGCCTCCGACAAATATTTGGCAGTGCAACCACCAAAAACGACCATCCCTTCTCGCCCAGTTATTTCCTTCATATTGCCTTCCCTAGTCTCTGGTCTGCCCACTGTTAGCTCGACATTTAAGGGTTTATTTGTTTGCTAGTAACATCAAAATGCGGTTTAAGGGAATGTTTGTCTCTGTGAAATAATTAAGTTTAATCCTACATTAATTAATTATGCCGATTAGCTACACAAAGGAATGATTCCATCATCGTTCCGTGTTCTTTATTAATTGCATTCATTTTTTTATTGCGATTGAGAATGTTCATAGAAATTAATGCAGGAAGGTATGGGTGTGTATATGTAGGGCTTTTTTTTTTTTTTCATTACAAATGAGGTTATGATGAGGAGTAGGTCCCCCGCAATAGCGCTATTATTTATTTGTCCTCGCGATGTGGGCGGCTCCCCAGTATCAAACTTAGTGACCTTATGTTAAAGGTGTGCGTGATACTGGTACCAGTATCACTAAGTTTGATACTGGGGAGTCGCCCATATCGCGGGGACAAATAAACAATAGCGCTATTGCGGGGGACCCAGTCCTCATAAAAAACACCGGCTTTTGGAGGAGCGATTATGAGGCGCCCCTCAAGAACCTTTTGTTGATTTGTTACCCGCGATGGGGGAAGCGTCCCCAGGAAGAATCGAACCGATACCACAATAGCGCTATTGCGGGGGACCCAGTCCTCATCAGGTTAGTTTCAAGATTTTGGGAATATACAAAGGGTAAAGAAGGGTAGAATCAAACCCATTAACATTAAGTTCACCTCGATTTTAATATTTAATAAAAGAAACCTTATTATAGTTAAATGTCTATTTACATTCTGCATTTTTTTAATTTAATTTTCTTAATTTCCGAGACCACGATTATAAATAAGACATGTGACCTATCAAATACTCACATATGCTTTCAAATCCTATACAAGGAATATTAGAAAAAATGTAATAGAGCATGATAAGAAAGACATGTGACAAGAGTAGAGAGATTTTAGATTCCATTATGTGAAAAAGAAAAGAAAAGAAAAGAAAAGAAAAGAAAAAAAAAGATCATAATTTGATTTTTATAAAGTACTGTTGAGGTAAAATGCTTGGAAGGGCTATAATTAATATTATATAGAGCTAAAAAATAGTTAAATTCCCAGTTAATTTATTGGTTCTGACTAGTTAATTAGTAAGAAACTGAAAAAAAATTCTTTCATGGTTTTACTTTGGGGAGGGCATAAGTATCCAAGTGCATGTGGTGGTTGGAAACGAATATCTAAAAGTTGTATGATGGTTTTTAATTCTTGGAAATTGGTAATGATTTTCTTGGAGAATCCATGCCCTATATTTTGACCTATTTGTGAGTGTGGTATCAGTTGGTCCTCCTTTATCTTTCTTCTCACCTGTCGTTATCCTTTGCTTGCTTCATTATAAATTTATAATATAAAAAAATATAATTTCAAAAAATTAACCCCATAAAAATAATACCTTTTTAATACGCTTTAAAGTGACTGCTAACCTTCATAACTATTACTAATTGTAATCGTTGACACCATCAATTATCAAGTTGTGTCCTTGACCAGGTAATTCGTTGACTTTTCCTACGAATTATACATACATGACACAACATCAAACCCCAAAGTTGGGGAAAAAAGGAAAGAGGATTACTTGTTAAGGAAACGTGATTGCTTCATGTAAACGTTTTTGTCATTCCAATAATTTAATATAAACGTAATACTATGTTTAATTTGGTTTGTTGATGTAGCTTGTATATCACAACTTGCTCCTTGCGTCTAAGATTCTCCTTGCCAGCTTTTTGTTAAGCATGCAATTGAAAGCTTTGCAAATTTTATTTATTTATAATATTGTATCATGAATGCAAATATCTAGCTAGATGCATTACTCATTGTATAAAGTTGAAATTTCTTTTATAATAGGAGATGAGTAGAATTTGCAATCATTTATTCAAATATTAATCTTTTAATTATCTGAACTACATTTCATATCACACTTTTGAAGGATTAAATATTGGGAAAATAATTTAATGATATTTAATGGGATACTAAATTTTCACATGGTGTCCATAAGACACCAAATTTCTATATATATGATGTCATACACTGATCATTCATTTGTTTAATAAAAAAATAATTATTTAATTATAAATTATTTTTATAAGTGTATAATTATTTTTTTATAAAAGATAAAAAAAAAACTATGCATAGCATCATATAAGAATTTAATATCCATGAAATACTAGGTAAGAATTTAATACTCCGGCCATGAGACATTCAATAATAATTTTTTTTAAATATTTGACTATAATAATTTTTTTAATGGGATTGGATATATTACTAAAATTTGATTTTAATAATTTCTAAGTAAATAAAATGAAGAATGTGGCACATGAGAAGGGTGCATGCGAGGAATGTTTTTGCCCTCTACTTTTAAGGACTTTTTATTTTATAGTATGACAATAATAGGTTATTGAGTCAAAGAATGAAGTTTATCGTTGGAAGATATTTTGAATGTTTCCTTCATTGTACTTTACTACCCTTTACAAACTGGCTCAACCTAACGGGAACAAGATAATAGGTTTCCCAAGTTATTCTTTTTTTTTTTTGGTATAATATAATAATAATTTTTTTTTAATTTCAATTAAATTTAAACTCATAACCACAGTTTTAAAAACGAATCTAATATCAGTCACAAGTTTATTGGTATAGAAAATTATTTAATAATGTACATATTCATCTTCACTTCCACATGCATAATAATTTGCAAAAAATATTTTTTGTTTTCATTTTTAAGTTTTCAAATTTCAAAAATATTTTTGATTTAGTTTAATTTCAAGTTTTCACTAACTTTCTTACTATTTACCAAATTGTTAGTTTTCAATTTTTTTACTTAATTATAACATTATTATTGCGTTTTCAAACTTCTTATTTTCAGTTTTTAACAATAATTACTTAAAACAACTTTTTTTAATTTTCATATTTTCATTATTTTTTAGAAATATTTTAAAAATTTTTTAATTATTAACCAAACACGTTTTAGTCTTGTAATTTCATATTTTTAATAAAAAAATAAAAAAAATTCAAACCAAATACACACTTATTGTTTGGCTGTTTTAAAAAATGAAATAGAAAAAGTTGGTAACATTCCATAAAAATTACCAAAAAAAATTAGGTAAAAAGAGAAAAAGGAAAAGAGTTTGTGTGGGAAATATGTACATTATGAATAACGGACAGGCGTGAAATTGTAAACATACGGCGTATAAGTAAATCAAGTTAAAAATTTTGTGGTTAGAGATTGATATATAGGAATCGTGGAAAAAGGGAAAGGTTAATATATAATTGGTTTAATCATCTTTCACAATTACGGATTTAGTTAGAAAAAAACCCATTTTCATTTAATTTATTGATATATTTAAGTTTAGGTTTTCAATTTAATTGCTTTGGTTTAGTTTCATTTTCTTTGAAAATATGGTTTATATTTATTTCATACAATATCTATCTAATAAGAAGACAAATTATTAAAATAAAAGGGGTGAAAGTAACAGAAATGATAGTAACTACTTTAATCTATATTATTACAGCCTTAAAATATTTTACCAAAAGAATAATTGTTATGAATCTTCAAAAGCTTGGGCTGGGACCTAATATGTTTGTGTATTTGAATTTTGTCCATGAAATTAAATATGCTTAAATCAACACCATATAGTTGGCATGTCATATGGTTTTGGTTATCTATAAGTACTCAACCTTGTTATCATACCCACAACCCATCTAAATATGATTTAATTAATCAACCACCAAACAGCGTCCTATTCTCAAATATAGAATTACTTCTAAAACAAATAATTAACACTATATATAGCTAGCTAGGAAGGACTCAGAATTCATAAATTAATAATATTAGCTAATTAACCCTTAAACTTTTCATATCAAAATTCGACACTGACTCAACCCATAATTGACAACCACTTAATGAATGTTGAGTCAAGCGTGGATAAGAACCCTTAGTGTTTAACTTGGATAAGTCAAAATATCCAAAAATTTAGACATTAATTTCTGTTATATACTGCAAGGGCATTGTAATGTATAAGCTAGCCCCATGAAGCGCCACGTGGGTACATGTTATAGAAAAATCATGCACTCGAGAGTGACTTTAATTTGGTGAGGTGCATATTTTGGATTTCTTAATTATGGGAATTGCTACTACCTTTTTCTGCCCCACTTTAAGATAAAGCAAAAGCAAGCGGGGGAAATAGAAAAGCAAAGGAAGAAAAGAAAAACATGAAAGGAAGGAAGAAAAGCAAAGCAAAGCAATAAAGAAAGAAAGAAAAGAGGGGAAGCAAAGACAAAGGTTCTCAAAACTCCATGATTATTCAGAATATTTATTAAAAATATATAGGACCAAGCAGCAGTGTTCCTCCTACTTAATCAACATCAGGAGGACCTCTCAAAGTTTCTACATAGACCCCGTTTGGAAGCATCAAGGATAATTTCTTTTCTTTGTGGAGAGGGAAGAAGGCATGAATAGAGGTCAACTGCAGAGCTCACCGGTGCAACAAATGATGGCCGCAAACCCTAACTGGTGGAACCTCAATAGCATGCGTCCTCCTACTCAACAAGCTTCTCCTTTCTTGTCCTCTCCTTCCAACTTTCTAACTCCATATCCACCCACTTCTTCTTCTCCTCCTTTTCCTTCTTGGCATGATCTTAATCAAGAGCTTCCAGAGTCATGGAGCCAACTACTCATGTATCTCTCTATATGCCTGCATGACTATGTGAATCAATATGTAATTACTCTTTTGGCTCATGTGTGTCTTTTTTGTTAAAGGGGTGGATCGGTGGCTGAAGAAGACAGGGATTTTCAGGCTAAGAAGTTGAACTGGGATGAGCAGATAATGTTCAGTCAAGCTCCAAATGCTCCTCTCGTAGATGTTAAGCAAGAAGGCTCAGTAAACAGCTATGTATATGGACATGGAAATGAAGAATTTCAGGCAGCAAAACCTGCTTGGTCTCCAATAGTTCCGGCTTCTTCTCCAAAATCCTGTGTGACAAGTTTCAGCAGCAACATGTTGGATTTCTCTAACAATCAGACTGATCCGAGGCATCCGCCACCAGATCGGTCTTCTGAGGTAAGAAAGAGATTAGATTTCATTCTTGATTGAGTGAGAATCTATGGTTTTTTGAACTACTGTTATTTTTCTTTTCTTTATCGGTATGAGTTACAGAAACTTGATATGATTTTATGAAACTTTACCAGCTGGGTACCTTTAAACTCGAAAAGCTTTCATATTTAAGAATATCAGTAAATTATATATATTTCTAATGTATGCTAAGTGCAAGAGTGCACTACCCCTTCTTTTTATAAGTTAATTACGGATCTTTAATTTCATTTCCCTTTTTCTTTGAATCAGCGAGTGGTCCTCTTTTTAATTAGTTAGGTCCTCTTTTTAATTAGTTATGAGCCTCAGACAAGTATGATACTTCTTATTTTCTTTTTTGCTTTCAATTAAAATTTAATTCTGACTAAAATTTCTTTCTCAAGTGCAACAGCAATGCAACTGGTGGGGCACTTAAGAAAGCTAGGGTTCAAGTGCCTACAACTCAGTCTACCTTCAAGGTAATGCAAACAACTAGGCAGAAATATCCAAGCCCCCAACTCTCTTTAGCACGCTCAGACATCATGTGTGTGGTAATTGTTGTCTTTCTTAGTTGTCCAATTCCCAATCATGGTGATTCTTTATCTCTTTCTTCCTCATTTTACTCAGAAGAAGAATCATATATGTTCAGACAACTGAAACAACGAAATATATATAACTAACAGTCAAGCATGTGCCTATCCGACTCACTTAATTATATCTTCTTCTCAATTTCAGGTTAGGAAGGAGAAATTGGGTGACAGAATTACAGCCCTTCATCAGCTAGTTTCCCCATTTGGAAAGGTATGCCTAGTTTTATTCCATTAAAAATACACAGAGAATTTAATTTCTATCCAAAATTCGAATAAAAAGATCAAATCTCTTTTTTATGAAGAAAGGAAGAAAGTCAAGAAACCCATAAAGCAAAGTATACCTGTCCCGTTCCCCATCTCCAAGAGAAGAAACACCAGATAAATTAGATTTTTCTTTTTCTTCTTCATCTTTAATTATTCTACCTAATTTTTCAAAGCAAAAATGTACATTTTGAGCATTATAGAGATCTGGCTGGAAGTATAACTGTGGTATGGTATTTCTCACTTTTGCAGACTGACACGGCCTCTGTCTTGTTAGAAGCTATTGGGTATATAAGATTCCTTCAGAGTCAAATCGAGGTAATGTTTCTTCACCTTCAATTCCTTTTTCCAAACAACCATGAGTCAGTAATGGCACGCTGTTAAAGTTCCATTTCACATTGTTCTTTCAATACCCTTTAGTTATTGAAGTTCTAAAAAATACTCCCCCCCCCCCCCCCTCTCTGGATGCAGGCCCTTAGCTTACCATACTTGGGCAGTGGATCAGGAAACATGAGGCACCAACAACCTGTAAGAAACAATATAACCCATTTCTGATCCCCTCCCAAAGCAATTACAAATATATAATCAGTTTCTCTCTTTTCTCCTTCCTGATTCTTCTTCTTGCATGTGCACGAGTTTCATTTTTTTGCATTAGTATATAACTATGTGGTACTAATTAATTGATGATTGTAATTATTCATTCTTAGGTTCAAGGAGAGAAGAATTGTATATTCCCTGAAGACCCTGGTCAAGTATGCTTTTCATTGGATCTATTAACTCCTTAAAGGGTTTTGGGGTTTTTGCATTTAGAAGAAGCTCACAATTCAATTTATATCATTATTAAATGAAAAAAGTAGATATTTATAAAGAGACGTGTCACCAGCTTTATCAGATTTAATATTATTCTAAAACGAATCAAACAATTATAGTGGTGTGCCTTTACCGCTTTAAAAATAGAATGTTAAATGCTTATCAAATTCTCATTTCATTTTTATTTGTCTGTCTTTAGCTGCTGAATGAAAACTCCTTGAAGAGGAAAGCAGCTGGTAAGCAGGTAATATTCTTCTCTTCGATGAAGTTCTCTTTCTTCTTCCTCTTTTTCTTCTGTAATGATATATAATTGAATTGAATCAATTTGATGATTTGAATATTGCTATATATATAGGATTGTGAAGAAGACCCAAAGAAGGACCTGAGAAGTAGAGGCTTGTGTCTGGTTCCAGTGTCATGCACAGTGCAAGTTGGGAGTGATAATGGAGCTGACTATTGGGCTCCTGCTCTTGGCGGGGGCTTTCGGTAGATGGATGCAGCACACACTCACGCAAGGAAATTCATGGAAATGATATAACATCATGAGCAGTCAATCTGCTAAAAATTCTAAGGCTGATTGCTCATGATGCTATACAACATTCCTGAATAAAATGGGTGCTAGCTGCTACAAGAATTTGCATACCCTTGTTCATTAAGACTCCTTAAAATTCATGCAAATTACGCCTTTATATATTTTCATTAGCTTAATTAACTAAGATGGTGCACGTGGTACACTCCTATATTTTCATGTATATGCAATATTTGTAGGATGATAATCATTCTCTCTGTAGCTAGCACTTAATTGAATTTTAATATCACTTCCCTTTTTCTAGTATAATATCTTCTGACCATTTCACATTTGGGTCATTACGGAAACTTGAGAAAGATAGCGCTATTTCGCAGATCAAAGCTCGAGTTATAGGAGTAATTTACAATTAAATATCCCTCTAACTAAAATGGGCTACTGGACATGAACAGATAGGAACAAAGTCCCGAAAGATTTCTCTGTCCATTCTAAAGCTCGTTCTAATTATGTCTTGTTTGAATATTCTCATCTTGTGCTATATATAGGCTAAGAACACATCCTCATCTATAGCTGTTACAGTACTCTACTCGAGGCTTTGAAATTTTTAGAATATTAACTTTAGCTTTATGCTATTTCTTTCACGGGTTTGCCTTCAAGATTAATAGAAATACAAGTGTTCACCCTCAACTTGAGCTATATATATATATATATATATATAGGCTCTCACATGCAGCAATAACCAGTAAGGCAATTATCATGCATGACCTATAATAGGTGATAAATAATTGAAACACATAACCCTTTCTTATGCTGCACGTACCCAATTGGACAAAGAATCATCAGGTGCCAAGAATGACAAAATAGCTACACATGACTTCAAAATCTGTATTTATATAAATGACAATAAGGAAATCTAATCTGTGCACAACAGAATCTTAAAGGACAGCGACAAAAAAATTAAAATAGCATCTCACATCCCAAATTTCAGAAGTTTTTTTTTGGAAGCTCCTTTTTTTTGTTGACAAGAATTGTCCAAGAATTTGTTGATGGAAACTCCTTGTTGGCCTTTCAATAAAGGATGAGGATAGCAGCAATCACGGCCTGCATTAGAAGCAAGTATCCCAACCACAGCGCCCCCATGTCATTTCCACTACCCATTTATTCTTCTTTCAGATGTTCATGACGTGATGTCTGTCCTCCATCGTCGTTTCTTATTCAGATGTTTGTCGCTGTTTGTCGTTTCAATGTCATAATTTTTGTCTTGTAATCTTCTTTCGGGGGTCCTTTGTTGTCTTATGATCATTAGCTCAGATTTCACTTTCTAACACCAGTAGCGTAATAATAGTGTTAGTGTCGATCAAATTTTTAATAAAATAATGGGAAAAAAAAAACAGAAAAACTTGACCTTCTCGGTCCGGGGTTTCATGTTCAGAGAATCTCCGATAACATGATTGGGCTCGGCAAGATCACTCTTTTCTTACAGATATTATTTCTGCTATTCTTGGTCTTAAGTTTTAACTACACCAGGCCTGTATTGTGTTTGGCCTTGATATTGTCGCATTAAAGGGCAAAAAAAATACCGTCGGCCGAGGTTGTAAGCGAAGGACCCAACATGATTGGGCTGGTCCACACGATGAGTTACAGAGTTGTATGAGGAAACCCAATAATATATGACCCAAAAAAAACGATTATATTGTAATAATAAGACCCATTGGTGAAATTTGGAATGTGAAATAGCATGATATAAGTTATTCCTAATATATAAGGATTCTTACTTATGAATCTAGTGTAAGAGGATGTGAAATTGTTCATAATAATAAGTGATTAGAGGTTATTTAAAGACAAAATTACGGCAACATAAAATGTAAAGAGAAAGAAGAATATATAATTATTATTGGGGATTTATGTTCAACTATTCTTATGATCCTATATATAAGGAAGCTTAGGAAGGAAAACAATGGGTCCAAGTGGAAGTGATGAAGCTGTGGCGTGTTATGGACTATGGAGTCCTTATAAGCCGGCTGGGCGGCAAGCGGGTCCCGCTCCTTTTTTTTATATAGTCACGGGCCAAGGATTTTGCCGGGAAATTTCAAAGTGAACGGAATTACCAAAATATCCCCTCAATGGCCCACAGCTGTGTGGATGTGACTATATATTGATTAAAAAACTATAATTGGATTGTAATTTGAGACCCAATAGGCCAATTGGAAGAAGAATCCATGTTTAGTGTGATGCATAACGGGTCAACGATAAATTAAACTATTCAACCATCACGATTCACGCCTGCCCTTTGAAGGACTGCATCTGTTATTTTGAGGGTTAAAAGACCATTGTGAGACAAACTCTGTATATTACTATCGTGTCAAATCGGTCATTTGACAGTCAGCCGTCCCGCCCCTGACTTTTCGCGCCAGCAAATCGAACGGCTATTTCCGTTACCATGATAGCCCCTCAAAAATGACTTCTCCTCCGGAAACCCACACCCAAACCCCTTCCCTCACTCTCATCACCACCGCCATGACTACCATCACTTCAACTCAGATACTCCGCCACACCACCGCCTTCATCTCCGAAGTCCTTTCACATTCTGAACTCCGCCGCCGCCTCATTGCCACCCTCCATCGTGAGACTTCAATATCCAACCAAATCACCCTCAAACACCTCAATCTCGCCGCTGACACTGTAGAAAATGCCATTTCCGTTTCCAGCCCCACCATCCGATCCTCCTCAGTCAACCTCGCCGAAAAGCTCCTTCTTCCTCTCCCTCAGAACACCATTTCTTCTTACCTTCTCTCTCTCATTTACACTCTATGTAACCGGCGAACTGAAGCCGCCTTAAGTCTCCTCCGAATCTTCCATTTAAACCCTTCGTTGGCCCGATCAGAAATTGCACCCATTCTCTACGAGCAGCTATTTTCTCTCCACCTCCTCCCTGTTTTCCGATGCTTCGATGAACAGAGAACAAAAATACTGCCGTCTACATCGGCAAATTTGGCACATGATACTTGTGATTATTCAATTTCCGATGAATCTGTAGTCTTACCCTCCACCAAATTGTTGTCGCGTATGAGCAAGGGTCAAGCTTCGAAGCTGAGGGAATTGGAGAGAGACTATGAAGAGGCTCTTGATAACAATTGCAGGGTTGTTGCCGAGTACTTTAAAGAAGTTTTGGTAAATAATAATGGAAACGCATCCATTAGTCCACCATTGTTGGTACTGAAGAGCGGCAGAGAAGATGAAAAATTGGAAAACAGTCAGGAGGAAATAGCGGAAACAAAGATGCCTTTGTTCAAGAACGGACGGTATAATGTAATGTTGTATTTACTTTATTTTGTTTTTTTTTCTGAGTTGTATATACTTTATATATTGTTTTTCCTGAGTTATCAATTCTTTAATCAATTTGATAACCCTGATTTCTTTATATGTGTTCACACTTTGGGTTTCTGCAAAAAATTGTAATTTTTATCGACAGAATTTAATATAAGAAAGGGTTAGTTCTGATGTCTGAATGCAGCTGAATCAACTGGATGATATGATCGATTTAGACCTTTTTTCCTGTTTGAACTTAAGCCCTCTTGAGAGAATGCTATTATCCCATATGAAGAAAAAATAGGTGCTTTAGGTAAAAATTTCACTTCATTAATACGAGCATCTGGATTCTTATAAATATATGTTAGTCCTCATTAAAAAAGAAAAAGAAACAAAAAGTTGCATGGTTGGGGTCACGTTTAGCAAACCACAGAGAATTAACGGATCTATCCTAGGTTGTGCAAGATTTCTTTCTCCTGCTTAATGAACTTCATGATACTTTACTATTTGACATCTTAATCTTATTAGTTATAATGGAGCTACTCAAAGTTGTCAGTAGTACAAGAATTCGCTAAATTTTTTTTTCTGACTGCAGCCAATATGGGCCGAAAGGGAAACATCTATTGAACTTTCAAGCAGCAGTTTCAGCAGCAAATCCTTGCATGCACCATTTGATCCTCAAAGAGTCTTTCCCAAAATTCTCAAACACCAAAAATCTTCTAAAAAATTGTCTATGCCAGCTTGTTCAAGCTCAGGCGCTGAGTTTAAGTATTCGTTGGATGAGAATTTACCTTGTTTATCTTTAGAATCCGACTCAGAAAGTAAGGTAATTGATACTTACTAGAGGAGAAAATCCAGTGCGGACTGAATTTACTATGCTAGTTATTTTAGTTCTTCATATTCTGAAGCAGTGAAGCTGTGTTCTGTAGGAAAAAGACAGAATGATGGTATCGCCGGAACCTCGACAAAGCCAAACCCAAAAACCAATGCAAACCAGCTTTCCAGAATCCCGAGGGTATGTCATAGAAATATTCACTCATCATTGTTTTGTTGTCTGCTACTTTTCCTCAGACTTGGAATCTTCGTGTTTCTAGTTTCCCAGATTATCCCATGGCAGATTTTGATAACCAGCCGCATGGAAGTGGAAAATGTACGCCTCCCAAGGATTTTGTCTGTCCAATAACTAGCAATCTTTTTGATGATCCTGTAACTCTTGAGACAGGTCAGACATATGAACGTAAAGCTATAGAAGAATGGTTCAATAGGGGGAACTCAAGTTGTCCAATCACCCGCCAGAAGCTGCAAAATACCCAGCTTCCTAAAACAAATTATGTGCTCAAACGACTAATTGCAAGCTGGAAAGAACACAATCCCAATTCAATACCATCGCCATCTGAGAGTCCATATGCTCAAACTGAGGTAGCAGTCAAGTCAATAAAGCCATCAACTTCTCCTAATAGTGTTATAACGCAAGCCACCGTTGATGGGATGATCAGTGAGTTACGTCAAGCAATTAACAACCTTTATATGTCAGAGATTCTTGAGGAATCCGAAATGGCTGTGCTTCAAATTGAGCATACATGGAGAGAAGTGAATCTGGGAGTGGATATCCAGAGCATGCTATCAAAACCTCCAATCATTAATGGGTTTATGGAGATCCTTTTTAATTCTGTTGATCTCCAGGTGCTGCAAGCAACAGTTTTTCTTCTGGCTGAGATGGGTTCTAGAGAAAATGCTGTTATTCAGACGCTCACCCGTGTGGACTCTGACGTAGAATGTATTATGGCGCTTTTCAAGAAGGGGTTGACAGAGGCTGCTGTATTGATATATCTCCTAAAACCTTCCACTACGACTCTCGAAGAAATGGCCATATTGGAGTCGCTCATAACAGTTTTCGACAAGAAAGAGGAAGACTTGCTTAAGATGTGCATAAAGCCCAAGACAGCCGCAGTACTTTTACTGGCACAGATTCTTGGAAGCAGCGAGGAGAGAATTGCATCTTCAGTTGCCAAGACTTTGATAAGTGAAAAAGTAATTGGAAGTATTGTCGGCAGTTTGGGAGCTGAGTGGGCAGAGGAGAGGATTGCTGCAGTGGAAATCTTATTAAGATGCATACAGGAGGACGGGACATGCAGGAACTTCATTGCTGAAAAATCTGAGTTGTCTCCCATTCTAGAAAGCTTCGTTGGTGCAACTGATGCAGAACGTTTTAAGATAGTTCAATTTTTTTCTGAGTTAGTTAAATTAAATAGGTAAATCTGTTTCATATATATGCCTATATTAAACAAACTAATTACTTTGTAATTGATGTATTATGTGCTCCTAAATAGGCTAATTCAACCTTTTGGTTTCCTCCAGGAGGACATTCAATGAACAAATTCTCCTCATTATAAAGGAAGAAGGTGCTTTCAGTACAATGCACACTCTCCTCATTTATTTGCAGACAGCCCTTCAAGACCAATGTCCAGTCGTGGCTGGCCTCCTCCTCCAACTTGATCTTCTGGTTTGAATCTGTCTATCTCTCTTCTCCCCCCCCCCCCCCCTCCCCCTTCCTTCCCTCTAAAATTCACTTTTTTGAAATTCACCAAATCATTAAGATCATTGAAAGGACCAGTTGTATGATTGCTAGATACACTGTCTTTTCTTTATTGCCTTCACACCAGAGTTGCTGAAATGTTGTTGTACTTGTACTAGCGAGTTAATAATCATAGTGCCATTTATAGGTAGAGCCAAGAAAGATGAGTATATACCGTGAAGAGGCAATAGATACTCTTATTTCGTGCCTCAAAAACACTGATTTTCCTGCTGCCCAAGTAGCAGCTGCTGAGACAATTGTGTCATTGCAAGGGAGGTTCAACATCATCGGAAAGCCTCTTACCAGAGAAGTCCTTCTTAAACGTGCTGGCCTTGACAGAAGTTATAAAAGTCTTGTTCAGATGGATCAGATCAGCAATTTCTCCGGAGAATTTGTATCGACTTCAGTATAGTTCTCTGACACTGTATTACTGTGTTTTGAGTCTGTTATTTGCTTGTCAAACATGTTTTTATAATTTCTTAATTTGGTTTGGCATCCTGATAATAATTGATGACGCTATTGGCTCCCTTATTTAGTTCTTATTTCCAATTGATATCAACAGGAAGAAGAGAAGGCAGCTGATGATTGGGAAAGAAAAATTGCGTCTGTTCTAGTTAGCCATGAGTTTGGTCTACTTTTTGACGCTTTAGCAGATGGCTTGACAAGCCGAAGTGCAGAACTATTTTCAGCATGCTTTATATCAGCTACATGGCTGACGTACATGCTCACCATTCTACCAGATACAGGAATACAAGGAGCAGCCCGTGTCTGCTTGCTCAAGCGCTTCATATCTATATTAAAATCTGCTAAGGACATGGAAGACAGAATCCTTTCTATGCTTGCTCTAAATAGCTTTCTTCACTACCCTGGTAAGTTGCATAAACCATGGTCGTTTGTTAGAACCAAAAATTTTAAGAAGGCATAACAACAGGTTGGCTGCACCTGGAACCCTGAAAAATTAGTCAAACACAAAATTCAACATAGATTTGTATCAGACGTCATGTATATAATTATTTTGGCTTCTTTATATCTTGAACTATATCTGCTTATGGTGTTTGCATAAAGCTATAAGTTTTAAAGTTTTGCCAATAAATATATTAATGCCTGGATGTCATTATTGTACAAAGTTCAGAAAATGGTGACTGTCCTTGATATTGTGAATTTCAGATGGGTTGCGTGATTTAACTTCCTACACTAAGGATATCTTAAAAGGTTTGAGAGAGCTAAAAAGATCCTCCCCCTTGGCATCTGAAGTGCTTAAAGTTCTGGTTGAAGAGAATGAATTTAAAGCAGTAAGTTTGCTGCATTATTAAACCATTTCAAAATAGAGACGCTGATGATGAACTTGACGTTATTGATTGGAACAGGGCATCTGGATACATAAAGAGTCAATCCAAGTAGACTGCAGTGAGAATGGAGAAGTGCTGTCTGTCATTTGCCTTAAGGATAAATTTTTTTCAGGCCATTCAGATGGAACTATCAAGGTAATTGAACTTAATGTTACACGTTTAATATTTTACTTATGATGACTTTTAAGTGCTGAAAAGAAACATATTAATATTTAAAGCAGGGTGTAAAAGAAATGGTTTCCGATATCAACCATCAAAAATTATTTTGCCTGAATAACTGAATTGATTATGAGTAATGCTACTCTCATAAATTCCCTCGCAAACTTTCCATCTCACTACACACATCCCATCAAATTCACAGTTTGTGAGGGGATATGTGAGACTTAATTTGTGAGAGTAGCATTACTCATTATTATTGGAAACCAAATTAATGCTTGTTATTAGTGGAAGTGTTGGGTGCAAGCAAGACCTATGAATATGGATATATGTCGAACAAAAGGAATGAATTAATATGTGGTTTCTGCCACATGCTTGATAGATTGAATAGCTTGTAAACTCTAAGGACAGACCTGAATGTGGATAAATACAAAATACTATGGTCTTAGCTTCATCTGAAAAATTAGTGTAATATGAGCTTATTGGAAATTCCTTTGAAACCTCTGAAGGTCTGGACAGTAAAGGGTAGCTTATTCCATCTGATACAAGAGACTCAAGAACATACCAAGGCCGTTACAAGCTTGGGAATTTCAGAATCTGGTGACAGACTATACAGTGGTTCCCTTGATCGAACTGCAAAGGTAATGTTCTCTGCAATTCCTCTAACTTCATTGTTATGCTTCCATCTTAACAAAAGTTTCTTTTTCATTAATGACCAGGTCTGGTCTATAGGAAAGACAGCAATACGTTGTGTGCAGGTGCATGATATGAAGGACCAGATTCATAATTTAGCTGTAACCAATGGCATATCCTGCTTCATTCCTCAGGGAACTGGTGTCAAGGTACTCAATGAAATTATGAATCCTTGTGGTTCTTTCACTGGAAGGGGCAGAGGCTGATCTGACCACCCCTTTGCGGGCCAGATTCCACAATAAAATTAGTCTCCTTTGCTTTATTTGGAAAACCTATCTGTCACAGACAGATAATTATTCTGCTTGAGTAATTGCTATGAGCTACATGTTGTATTGTATTGTTTTCTTTCATATTTTTTCCTATCTGATTCTTTCTTTAATAAGTGAATCCCTAAGTGGCATAATTTTTGCTTGTGTTAAATTTTGGAACAGATTCTGCTACTTCTTTCCCCTAATAAATTAAATGTTTAACAATTAGTTCATATCTACTAGTAAAAGAAGCGTCATCATTTATGCATCTAAACTACCTTGCTATTTCATAAGGTTCAATCATGCACTGGAGAATCCAGGTTGTTAAACTCTCACAAATATGTGAAGTGCTTGGCTCTTGTTCATGGGAGACTATACTGTGGATGCCACGACAATAGTATTCAGGTATCAGGTTTTCAGAGGTGTGACATTCTAAATCCAATGTGATTCTTTCTCACCATTCTAGTAATGATACTCGTGTGAATTTTCAGGAGATAGATTTGGAAACAGAAACAGTCAGTACCATTCAAAGTGGTTCTAAAAAATTACTTGGGAAAGCAAATCCTATTCATGCATTGCAAATTCATGGTGAACTTATATATGCAGCCAGCTCTTCCTTTGATGGAGCTGCTATAAAGGTATCCTTCACAAGCATATAATTTAGTGATATATCTCTACCATCATCTAGAGGACATTAAAAAAAAGAAATTATTGTGTTTATTCTTGCCTGAAGGTTGGCTTCTAGTATGTCTAGAGTTGTGTAGCAAAAAAAGACTCTAAACTAGTTGATGCTACTTCTGAGGATGTCGTACCCTAATTCTACTTTTTATATTTATTTGCCAAGATATGGAACACTTCCAGTTACAGTATGGTTGGATCACTGTTAACAGCATCAGATGTGCGGGCGATGACAATGAGCTCAGAATTAATTTATTTGGGGTGCAAGGGAGGAGCTGTGGAAATTTGGGATAGGAAGAAACAGAATAGAATTGATACATTACAAATGGGTACAAATGGTAAGGTTGTTTGCATGGCTCTCGATGGCAATGAAGAAATTTTGGTGATTGGAACCTCTGATGGCCGAATTCAGGTACCTCTTTTTGTTTGAATTTTACTCTTATTGACAATCTTTTTTCTTTTCTGACTTGAAATATTGCACGTTCATGACATCTACATACCAAGTAGCATTTATATTTTGTTTTTTAAATCCAATAGAAAAGCAACTGTATTGAATAATCCTAGTGTTTGATATATTTTTTGCCTCGAGTTACTAAATCTCTGATGATTTGCAGGCATGGGAAATAAATTAAAAGAGGATGCTCAAAATTTCGCTACAGGAAGTGAAAGATTAATTTATTTATTGATATTAAATTCATTGAATATGACAACCGCTTTCGTTTGAGATTCCTTGCAAGATGTATATAGCTCAAAAGTCTATACGGACATCTGTGAAGAAGCTGAGACATGTAAGCATACACGTGCATTGCACATAAAACAAATTTCAGTATAGATATATGATTATTCTTTGCTAAATTATTTACATTGTGTCAGATTTCCTGTTCTTGCTTTCTTCTTTTCTTTCTTCTCTTGATGGCTACACCAAGGATGCAACTGGCATCAAACAACGAAGGTCGTTAGCAAAAGTTGTAATGAAATCACAAGACACATATTATTCAAGCGCTAGCACATGCTAGAATTATCTCTTATGCTTGTTTCTGCAGCAGAGATTCAGACTATGCCAAAAATAACTAACTTGGCTCTCCTAAAACGAAGCTAAATAATGAATTCGATGTCACTCAACTGATGACCAGTGAGCCAGCCATAGAATCGGTCCTGCCATCCAATTGAAAATGCAATTGATGGGGTCAAATTCATGAATGTTTTACGAACTCGGTGGATCAAGTTGATCTTTTACATGCCCCTTCTACCCAATTGAATCTTAGAGCTTACTTTTATTAGATCCTAATTATTAAATAAAATTTAAATATATACACCCTTATCGTACTCCTTTCAAACAGATTTTTCACTAAAGAGAAAACATGATTATTTATGTATCATGGTATATAAATTATGTAACATTAGAACTTCAATAAATTATTATTTATATCGTCTCCTTTCCATTCTAACTGTGGTATGGGACTATGGGAGTACCGAAGATATAAAAACTTGGTATTAAGAGGTTGAATAAAAAAAAAGAGAAAAACAAAATAAAAAAGGTTCTCCTTTATTTTTTTTCTACTTTTTAAATTGTAGTCATTATTTTATTGACAAAATGGTACTTCTTTGTCCAATTAAAGAAGAACAAAAATTATTGTACCAACGGGAACATGTTGGTTTAGCTGGTAAAGTTCGAAGCACTTTATTTAAATGTTTAGGTTCGATTTTTGATGTTAACAATCAATAATTTGAATGGGTTTGTGATTTTAAGTATAAATATTTTTTTAAAAAAATTAATATTTAATATTTAAAAATAATTATACAAAAGTAATTTTATTAAAAAAAATAGTTATACAGAAATGATTTTATTAAAAAAAAAATAATTACACATAAGTAATTTTACTGAAAAAAAATATTTTGTGGGTTTATTTGGGCTGGACTTATAAGGGCTTAACATTTGACCCAAATTTTTTTAATATATTTTTTAATTTTTTATCATAAATAATATATGCATTAAATAATTTATCTTTATTTATATATATATATATAATATTAATTTATATTAATTTTTTATCCTAATTAATATATGAATTATTTACAAATTTTTTTTATCATACTACTATACTTAATTACTTAAAATATCTTAACTTATTTAAATTACATCATTTTTATTTAAACAATTACGTTTCTACTACTAATTACATACAACGCTATCTAGTGATCTATTATTAATGTAGTAAGTACC
>JASKGM010000014.1:15168797-15205296 GCA_034509205.1 Ceratonia siliqua
AGAAACCAACACCCTACATAGTTGTACATGGTATTAAATACTTGAATTTTCACATTATGCAAATATTAGTCAAATTTTACCTCTTTAACAGTCGAATTCGACCTTTAACAGATCAACCAGTCGAATTCTACCCTTTAAACAGTCGAATTCTACCCTTTGAACAGTCGAATTCTACCTTTTTGAACAGTCGAATTCTACCCTTTTGAACAGTCGAATTCTACCATTTTGTTTTGAACAGTCGAATTCTACCCTTTTGTTTTGAACAGTCGAATTCTACCATTTGAACAGTCGAATTCTACCTTTTTGAACAGTCGAATTCTACCCTTTTGTTTTGAACAGTCGAATTCTACCATTTGAACAGTCGAATTCTACCCTTTTGTTTCGACTAACAGTCGAATTCTACCCTTTGAACAGTCGAATTCTACCATTTGGACAGTCGAATTCTACCCTTTTTAACAGTCGAATTCTACCTTTAACAGATCAATCAGTCGAATTTTACCTATTTGGTGAGGTTGAATTCGACCTTTTATGGAGTTCATCAGATTAACAAGTGCTAAATACGAAGATCATCCCTTATCTCCAAAGTCCATTCTCAAAAACTAGAAACCCATTAACTTAAACACCCAAAACCAATCAAAACAAAAAACCCACAACAATATGTGCATAGAGGATGATTCAATGAGATGTTTGCTGACAATAACCCAAAGCCAAGATTAACCAAAACAAAACCAGAGAAGAAAGACTCATCAAACAAACCAACAAATAGAAAATCTAGATCCAAAAAATACCTGGAGGACGAAGCACAACGACGGAGACGAACAACTACAGACGGCGACGAAGAAGAACGGCGAGGCACGGTGAAGGAGATGACGACTAGAGAGTGAAGTCCCAAGCGTTCGTGAGAGGGGGAATACTAATCTGAAGGAGTATGAAGAAAACGTCGGGGGTATGGAAGAGAAATGAGGGATATTTGGGTAATTTATTTTCCCATTCCCATGGGAAAACTTTTTTCCCATCTGAAATGGAGGGAATGAAAAAATTTGGCTCCTTCACATTTTTGGTTTCCTGGGTAAAAAATATTACCAGGCATATGTTTTTATATCTGCTACCAAACATGGGAATATTTTGTTCCCAAATCACTTTCCCAGTAATCTTAAGATATACCCTCTATCAAACGCCACCTTAGGGTTAGTATATTAGAATGCCTTTGTTTCAATATTAGGAATTTTGTATTTTGTAGTTGTGGTATTATCTCCAAACCCATATTGGAGAGTACTTTGTCTGTAATTTGAACTAGTCTTCCTACAATCGTTATTTTGGTTCCATCATAGGGTACTCTTTTGCATACAAATATGATAGAGACAAGTAAGATTGTACATTAAGTGGAGATTGTCAAGTGATTCAATGTTATGGAATATACATGCAATATGGCATATACATGCATATCATTGTCCTTGGCCTAATGACTAGAGCTTTTGGTTAAGGATAATAGCAGATCTGCATATATTGGACAATTTTGAAGGTTCCCAGGCTTAACAGCTTGTTATGATAGTAACATGTCCTAAATAGTTGTTTTAGCCACATATCTGCATATATTGGATAATTTTGCTATTATGGCCTCAAAAACCTTGCCATTTTATGAAATTTCAGGTTGTATATAACTATATACATACAACTGATGTGCCTATAAAATTTAAGTTTACGTTTGGTCCATTTCAGAGTCCTGAGTGTAGATTAACTGGACTCTGCTTGATATGTAATCTTAACTTTACCTTTGGCCCACACCAAATTCAGATTGAAAATTAAATTGGTTCTGATTCTAATATGTAATGTTTACTTGTTCTACAATGTAGGGGCGAGCTGGATTACCTTCTTATTGACATGCCCCTTGGAACTGGAGATATTCAACTGACTTTATGCCAGGTTTTGCTTTTTCTCTTTGCCCTGGTTTTCTGGGCCGGACTAATATCGATTTGTTCTATGTCATACTTTCTTCTCACATCATTCCTTTATTTTATTGTTGTGCATTACATATTGACTGCTTATGAATTCACTAAATTTGTTTGCCAATACTTTTGTAGTTGCCAATTCTGTTGAAACTTGATTTGGTTTAATTATTTCTTCAGGTATTCCCATTAATAGCTGCTGTAATTGTTACCACTCCTCAAAAGCTAGAGATGTTGCTAAAGAAGTTTGAATGTTTTCAAGACTTAAGGTGGCTCTCTGGCTCTTCTGCAATTGAATGAGCTAATCGTTCAGTTTTTGTTAATTTTCAATTTCATATGTTCACAGCTGTTTTACACCTTTTTATCCTTCCTCTTTTTGACATTTTGCAAATTAGAAAAAGGCTAAAATGCAAGGAACCCCCTTCAACTTAGGGGATTGTGCAATTTACCCCCTTCAACTTAGGTAGAATAATCTGTTGGGGGGAGCCACTTTAATGGAAAAGTTAACAGCAAGATTAAATTGAACAAAATTTCAAGTTTAGGAGGATATTTTGCTAACTTTTAGAGTACGGGGATAAATTGCACGACCTCCTAATTTGTAGGGGCTTGTTTAAAAATTGAAGCATACCAAAGTATTTTCTACTAGATTTATTTATATTTGATACACTTTTCACATTTGATATTGAGATATATTTTTTGTTTGTTAATGCATAAGGTGCCGTTCCTTGCTTGTCAAGAATACGTGTCATTTTGATGCTGATGGAAAACAATATTTACCCATCTGGTACAGGTTCAGGTTCTCAGTCAAGGAATTTGTCTAACTTGTTAACTTTTTGTTTCATTAAAATTAAGGGGGGAAATTGGGAGATTTACAATCTACAAAATCTTCGGAAAAAATATTTCCAGTATACAAACAATTAACTGTAGTAGGTATTTAACACTAATACTTTTTAACATTGTTAACCACTCCTTTGGTTAATTATTCTTAAACTGGAAATATTTGACTCGAGAATTCTTAAATTGCAATTCTCCATGTTTTAAAAAAGTTAATGAGAAAAAAGTACTACATGTCTGTGTCATTTAGCAGTTTAGAATAAGTCATCTGTTTGTGTTATTAAACCAGTGGTTTGTACTCTGCAATTATTTCCTTGCATGGCGCATAACGCAAGTACAACTCTTCGCAGAAGGAAGACTTTAAGCCAGCCGCCAGCTACCCAAATAGATGAGCTGAAGAAAATCCTCTACCATTTGCAACTCCCGATCATGCAAGTGCTTGAAGTGGGCATTGCAATGCAGCAGACAGTTGCCAAGTTTCTGATGGTCATAGGAAGTGAATTAGAGATTGCAGAGCAGTCACTACAGAATAATACAGAACCCAAGCCTGTATTATTTTATTTATATGCCTTTTCTTTCCTTTTTTTTATTATTTTTTATATCAGTTCCACTTCTAGATTGCTACTCTATTTCACTCTCTCTCTCTCTCTCTCTCTCTCTCTCTCTTCTTTGCGTAGTGAGAGCTGGAATCTCAACCAAGTATTTTTCTGTTTGACTCGAAAAGTCAAGAACCTTGGGCGTGGATGTTGAAATTTGTGCTCTTCAGGATATCAAAGAGACTAATTGATGGGATTGGATAGTGGTGACAGAAAGTCCATACCAAAACACTTTGAATGCCTATGCTATAAAACAAAATGTTACTTTCTAATAAGAAAAATTGCCCCTTTACTGGTCATCCATATTTGGTTAAAGTTTATTCTTGTATGCATGCATCTTTTGCATGTCATAGTTAGGTCTCCATTTCATCAGAAGCTAATTTTATTCAAAACAGGATGAATGGGCAGGGAAGCAGAAATTACAGCATGCTGATATTCCAGAAGATATTGAGACTGAAGAAATTCAACCTATGAGAGACTGCTGTTTCAATGACTTGGCCTGATGGATTTAATCAGGTGATATTATATGGCGAGAGATCATTTTTCATAGATTATGGATATTTCTAATTCTATTATTCTTAGCTAGCTAGATGTAAGGTTTTGACAAAGGTTTTATCCAAGTAGAATTTTAGCCTTTAAAACGCAACAGCTGTATTTGACTAAGATATGCACAAAATCAGGTGGCGATGACATGTTAATGTTGTCTCATTGTTAATGACAATATAACAATATTTAGCTGATTGGTTTGAGAATTGAGGCCCTTAGTTCTTGGCTGAAACATTAGCATTGGATGCTACCAGTAATTGTGAGAAACTAGGCATTAGCCAGCAACCAAGCAGTAGCGCATATAAACCAAATGGTGGTAGCAGATTAGCTTTTTGTAACTTGTACCCTTTTCCATACTATGTTCACATTTGAGCTTATATGCAAATATCTTTACTTTTAAGAATGTCTGCTATCTGTACAAGCTCGTTGCTTTATAAAATGAACGTTGAACCAACTGCACAAGCATGCATGAAAACTAAGGCTGCAAGAGGGCTTAAATTCTCCTTCAATGGGTAGATTTCTCATAATATATTGGTAGAGCTGAGTTTGATAGAGCATTCTGTAAGTTATAGGTTGACGTTGACACTATGATTACATGCTCACGCTTGTTGAATTTTGTTTCTGGGAACATGCTTTTTGACATTTAAACCTTTATGACTGACTGTGAGTGGCCCATGAAGAGATTAACTTCTTTAGTTACCTAATCTTAATGGATTTAACCACGACTTGTCCAAGCCAACCTACTAATGGTTTGAATATTCTTGGTGGAAATGGAAACCCTGACTCAAGAAGAACTTAGACCCCATTTGATGTGTCGTATAAGAAAGTATTTGATAGTATAAATTAATACAATTTAATTTTATACGATATTTGACATATAAATGATTATGCTAGTTTATATATTTATAACTTTTTATATGGTTATCACCGCATAAGAAAATATAGGAGGTAAGAATGAGATAATACTATACGGTGATCACAGCATAATATTACACCGCTAATGATGCCGTCGCCAACACCCCACCATAAAAGATCTAAAAAACAAAAATGTAGCTAATATAAGTGGTGAAAATTAACAACACCTAAAATCTCCTAATTATCTCACATCCGAAGATAAGTGGTGAAAATTTTGTTTATAGATTGATCAATTTTGCCTTTAACTAACTAGATATATTTAAAAAATTCAAAAACTAAATTAGTGCAATCAAACTAGATATACTACTTATCATAGTAAACATTAATATCTTGAATATTCTATTATCTTATATATAATAATATAAGTAATATTAAAGATACTGAAAAACTTTAAATATCAATGTACTCGTGTTTACACACCTTACATGAGATGCCATTAATGTGTTCGGTGTAGGAAGATTAATCAAATACAGATAAAAATAAGGATTAGTTTAGACATGTTCTCCAGTGTGTCGCATTACATAAGCGTGAATAATGCCGTGTGTAACTATCATTGGCATGCAATTTGGAAATCACACCTCAAACTTTGTTTGCTAAATTGGCTCAAAAATGCTATACACCAAGGAAAAAAGTTTAGTATTTTTGAGAATATAGTACTATAATATTCTCTCGGTTGGATTTATGACATGTATCACTTTTTTGGTGAAAAGTGTAACGTGATGGATCTAACAAAAGAAGTATTATACTCTCAAGAGTATCGAAAATAAGCTCATAAACCAGATCACTTTGTCTCACATATACACACGAAACATGGAGATAAATTTCATCTACAAAAATTATATAAGCTACACTAATTATAAATAGAAACATAAATTTAATAAAAGTAAATTTTACTATAAAATATAGTTAACATGTTTTAACTTTAAGGAGTTAAAGCTTGTTTGAATGAGCTTAAAAAAAGACTTTTATGAAAGTGCTTTAATTAGAAAGACTTTTATTATAAGTATAAGTTATTTTGCGTTTAAATATAATATTTAAAAAGTACTTTTAAAATGGTATTTTTATCCAACAAATTTCATTAAAAGATGATTAGTTATTTTTTTCTTTTTCATCCACCACAAGTTTTTTTTCTTCTGAATTTTTAGCTTCATAAAAAAATACAATTTTTTGATTTTTTTTAGAAGCTCATTCTAATAGTTACTTTTATTTCATAAACACTTTTTTTTATAAAAGTACTTTACTAAAAAAAAACTCATCCAAACAAACCCTTAATCTAACAATTAAAAAAAAAATCTTTTTTAATTATTTGGATTCAAACATTACCTAATAGAATTTATTCTGCACTAAAGAGAAAGTTAGTTTCTGGTGACATGTTTATCCACAAATTGATGACTAGTTTCCTAACATATGAGTCACATTGATTGGAGTTTGGGTATGTCCAATCGCATGCAGATGGTCATAATGCAGTGTGCCTTTTTAAAATAACTAATCATATTACTGAAAAATATAACTGAATCTAAATTTCATTGATTGGGAACCCTATTGAGTGTGGGTAGTTGTATTAAAATGGCTTGGTGAGTCCCACCAGAAATAAGGAAATTAGGAACCGCCCTATAAATGAGAATAGACCGAATTGGAGATTTTTTATGGGTCCACAAGAGATTTTGAATGTTCTCTATAACCCTAGTGATGGACTCATGGGGAGTTGCCTTTTCGCATTCAAGTCACTGATCTACCTCACCATCAAACCCTTTCGTAGTTTTTAATCTTCAAACTAACTTTCTGCTCCTTCCCGTCAGTTCTCTCCTTTTTAAAAGTTAAAACCGATATCTTATCTATAGATACTCTAATTCAGATTACCTTTTTGCTTTTATTGTAGCCAGAGGTACCCCATTACCCATTACCTCTGCCCCTCCACTGTCCAGTACTCATTCTCCTGCGCCATCTTCCCTCCTTAACTCTACCAAAAAACACTTTTATTGCACTCCACCTTGTAATATATAAGATTATCATCAATTTAATTTAGTTTAATTAAAGTTCCACTAGGTTTTAAACTTCGAAGAGTAAGTCTATGAAAAGCCCAAGTTGTCCATTGTTTTATATGTACTTGGAAGATAAAAAAGAATGTCTGGAATTGAGCAGAAGGCAAAGATCAAGGCAGGGGGAGGGGGGGTTTCTTCCTGATCACAAAACAATTTTTTTTTCCTTTTTCGTCCAAAACAGGTAGCTTTTTTAGGATCACTTCAAAACAGAGATTTACGTCCCTTTTTAGTGTTTCCCATCTCTGTTAATGCCATAAATAACAAAAAAATTCAGCTCTATTGAATCTTTGAAATATGAGTAAGATCCCAGCCGACGCCAAAGATAAAATTATTTTATTTTAAAAAAAATAAAATGACATCTAAGTTATTTAAAAATATTTAAAAAACTTAAATGTAAAAAAAAAAAAGAAAAAAAAATCTCAACCAAAAAAGTAGGATCCAGGTCCAAAATATATATAGCAACCCGGCCTTTTGTACTGATCTTGAATATATATTCCATAATATAATGATATTTTCACTCCCACTTTAAACACCCAATAAAAAGCAAAGGAGAGGGCCGTGGTAGATTCTATAGTAAGTGAAGTCACACAGATCTTGAAAAAAGTTTTATATTAATTAAGTAAATTAATTAAATAATAGACATAAGTGTGAAGTGATTCTTATATTATAAATCATTATAGTATTATGGTGATATGATGAACACAAATGTCATTTTTTATCAATTTTTAAATATTAAATATGATAATAATATTATTTTTGTGATAGAGTTATATATATAACATTACTCATTCTGTTTCAAATTATCTGTCGTTTTAGGAGCTTGATTTTGTTTTAAATTATCTGTCGTTTTATATTACCAATGAAGTATTAATTGTTATTTTTTCAATGTTACCCTTATTTATTGTTATATTCAATAGAGTAGTAATAAGAGTTTAAGTTGACTTTAATAAGGGTAATTTAGTCAAGTACAATTATTTTTTATTAGAATCAAGACTATTTAATAGTTATCTTAATTCTTGTGTCATTACCTTAAACGACAAATAATTTAAAATAAAAAAATATTAATTAAATATAGGGAGTTGTGAATAGTTAAGGAGAATGGGTGGGTGGTGGAGGTCAGCTTTAATGGCAGAAAAAGGTTGGTCTTGGACTTATTCATCCTCCCATGGTCAAGGCGCTATCACCACAACAAGACAAATGGGTCCTTTTTGTCTCAACATCGACCCTATTTTTACTTTTCTCAATTATTAATGCCTTCCACAGATCCACTCCTCTCTCTCTCTCTCTCTCTCTCTCTCTCTCTCTCTCTCTCTTCTTCTCTTCCGGTCCCACTCCGCCGCACCCTCCCTGCTGCCACCCATCCCACCGTACCTTCCGGCCACGCTTTCTTCCTTTGCAGATGAAAATAGTATTTGATATTGGAAAAACTCAAAAAATGAAATTATTTCTTACTTCTTTCAAGGATTTGATTCCTATATTTAACATAAAATTATTAATGATTAATTAAACATATAAAACAATTTATTAGGCTGAAAAAAACTAACGAGAAAAACTTTCACGGCCTATCTACCTTAGAATATCTATTTATTGGAGTAGAGGGAAGAGGATAATCATTAAAAAAAAATAATGGAGTGTTAGAGAAGGGTGTAATATATACTACTCCTAAGTAACCACATGAAACACAAAATTGAATTAAAATTGTTTAAGTGGAAATAAAATAATGGAATAGGATATATATATTTATTTATTTATTTATTTAAAGAAAGAACATAGTATTAATTATTTATCAAAAATATATAAAATATAAAAACAGGAACTAACCTACATTATGAAATTAGGAATAATCATCTATTTAAAAAAATAATTGTTATATATATATATATATAATATACATATGATAAAATTATTCTTTTAAAAATTCATATTATTCTATCTATTTTATAGATATATTAAGTATATATTATTTTATCCTACTCTTTCTTTTAGATGAATTAATAATAGTAGTTGGGGTAACCACTAAGAATTCCAATGGAGGAGACCTAAAAGCAATGGAAACTGGAAAAAGCTTTTCAGACACATTCTTCTTGTGAATATATGCAATAGTGGGTAGCCTATAAATTTGAGGACCTCCACCCGCGTGCAGCAATATGCTACACGCCTCAAAATTTGTCAAACCTAATAAATGACTACAACGATCCAACAATTTGGTATTACATCGTGCGATTGTCACTCAAATTATTTTATGCAATTTTTTTTTATTAAAAGAAACATCATATGATACAATTTGAGTGGTGGTTACACCATATAATAGTGTCACATTTTTTTTCTTCAATTTCATCTTTAATTCTTCTCACTCCAATATCTCTCTCTCGAAACAAATTTAGTAAAAAATGAAGTTATTAATTTAATGCCTCCCGGCAGCATGGCGAGATTGGCTCCGCTCCACAAAATTGACATCCAAAAGAAGCTTAATATCCACTCTAAGAAGAAACGATGGATTCAAAGTCTCTAACTATAAATACTCTCTAAAAACCAGTGAGTTTTAGCTAACGTAAAATACTTTCGTTTTCTACAATAACGGGGTATTACCAATCACTATAGTCACCAATCACCTTTCAATGTGATGCATGGCCTATCATCATAAAATAAATCATTATTTTTACAAAAAACTATATCATATCTATATATATAGCAATTGGACCCTTAAAAAAAGTCAGTATATGTCCAATTCAAAGTTATTATACTTATTGTCCTGAAAATGACAACAAATAAAGATATTTTCGAAGTCTAATTAAATTAAAATTCTCAAGTTCACATGTCACTTTGATATAGCCATAAATCAGAATCATCATGAAATATAGGATCTATACCAACAAATTAATGAAATAAAGAGAAAAAAAAAACAGAAAAATGCATACGTATGTTTATAGAGAAAAAAAAATATAGTATATATATATATAGCGTAAAATTAAACTTATATAAGAGTATCATTTAAACTATTATATATTCTTAATTTTTCCAATTTTGGGTTTGAAGAGTAATTTAATTTAGAAAAGTTAAATAATGTATATAGAACTTTTGTGCACAAATGGATAAATGGTCAAGTTTAAATATAAATGAGATGATTTAAATAATAATAATAAGTCATTGATACTGTTGTAAGTCTAAAATTTCTGGAATTTGCTAGCAGCCTAGCATTAATGGAGAGAGAGAGAAGGTAGTCAAACTGCACTTTACTACATTAGAAGTTTTAATTTAAGATGAATCTCCGATTCTAGCCTCTTGTAGCTATTTACCAATTAAAGAACCACTCTTATTTTGGTTCTATAAATAGAGACCTGGCCTACAGCAAACAAAGCCACACACTCTGCTCAACCTAGCTGTCTCACCCTCTATTTTCAGTTTTCTTTCTCCTTCTTACTGAACCCAAACCCAGACATGCTGACACCGGAAAATGGCCTTTCAACCGCTTTGAATGCTAGAATCGTAGGCTCAGGCACCGAAACTATAGTTTTTGGTCATGGCTATGGAACAGACCAGTCTATCTGGGACAAAGTCCTTCCCTTGTTAGCTGAAAACTACCGTGTGGTTCTTTTTGACTGGCCCTTTTCTGGAGCTGTTGAAGATCGAAGCCTTTATGACCCAGTGAAGTACTCCTCCTATGAAGCTTTTGCTGATGACTTAGTTGCTCTCATGGCTGAGATGGACCTCAAAGATACAACTTTTGTTGGCCATTCCATGTCTGGAATAATCGGTTGTATTGCCTCCGTTAAAAAGCCTCAGCTTTTTAAGAGGCTTATTCTCGTTTGTGCTTCCCCAAGGTACTCTACTTCTCTGGTTTTCTTAGTGTTGGATACTTCAGTGCATGAAAATCATAATAAATGTGAGACTTTTTTGTCCGGTTAACTCTTCCTCTTCTTCGCAGTAAACAGATGTGAAGTTCTTAAATTTTTTGGGTTAATCTGAAACCCTTGAATTACTTGAAGAAATCCATGAACTTTCTTCTTGCATTACTCCTTTATCTCAATCTGATGCTTAGCCTTTTTTTTTTGGGTTAATTTCTTCTTCTTGTTTAATTCTGAGTACTCCTTCTCCTCCTTCTCTCTCCCTAGCTAGCTCCCCCCTCTTACTTTTTTTTACCATTTCCTTATATATTTTTCTTCCCTCTAATTAAACATTTATTCGAACCTAAAATTTTTATGCATAATGTGACATGCTCTTAGTTTTTACTTTGTCTCTTTGTAGTACAACGTTTTTTTTTTTTTGCCAAAACTTTGTAGTACAACTCCGGTAGTAAAACTGTATAAGTATAAAAGTAAAAAAAAATTAATACTTTTTTGGGGGTTTTATGGTAATTATATATATATATATATATATATATATATATATATATATATATATATATATCCTAGCACCTCAGTCTCTTACAACGGAAAAAGGGCAATGACTAAACGACGCCACCTGCTACACAACTAATCCAGTGGGCCAAAATTTGACGGAGCAGAATCAAAGAAAATTCAGATAGATATATATATTCCTGTATGTTTCGTAGATTTTATATATAAAAAATATAAATTAATTATAAATAAAATAGTAAACTTGTGTGGTTTAATATGTATATACTGTATCTTTTATAATTATATTAATTTATAATTTTTTATAAATATGATTTATCTAAATTTTTTCTACGTACATAAATGGTTTATCTCTATTAAAATGAAACCAACCATACATGTGGTCTCAACGGGATTGGTTCTGAGACTTGAAAATCTTTCTTGTACTCTTGCGCTTGAATTTCATTACCGGCTAGCAAAGTGGTGCTTTTATCCACAAAATACATACAATATGAGACAAATGATGTCAGATTGAGGGAAGCCACTCAAGAGTTGAATAATTGGTATATACTTTTGAGACATTCTAATTTGGAACTTTCCTCCTTAGCCCCATTTTAACCACCACCTAGCCGGCCAACCCATTTTCATAATGAGTCTCATGTGCTCAGCAAACTAGTTCTTTCTTACCAAAAAAGTAATCTTTATCTGCATCTTATTATATGATTAATTAATTGTTCTAACTTTTAATATAGGTATTTGAATACAGAAGGATACGAGGGTGGGCTTAGCAGCTCAGATATTGAGCAGTTAATCTCAAACATGGAGTCGGACTACGAAGACTGGGTTTCAGCCTTTTCTTCTGGTGCAACGGATCCAAATGATGCTATTTCCATGGACAAGTTCCAAAACGGCTTGATAAGAATGGGAGTTGAAGTTGCAGTCCCTTTAGCCAAGACTGTGTTTTACAGTGACTACAGAGATTTACTTGACAAGGTTGAGGTTCCATGCTCTATCGTCCACACCAATAAGGACATGGTGGCTCCACCCAGCGTAGCGCTCTACATGGAGAAGAAAATCAAAGGGAAATGTAATTTGGAGATCATAGACATTGATGGCCATTTCCCCCAACTAAATGCTCCCCTTAAGCTAGTTGAGGTGATAAAGGGTGATTAGGGCTTTGGCGTTACTCAAGTATAGATTTCTAGTTCTTTTTCAGTTTCCTTTTGTCAACGTAGTTGTGATCTTGTGATTTAATTTTTAGGTTCGTTCACCCTTCATGTAATGGTATGCTGTAGAAGTAGAGTGTGATATATATATATATATATATATATATATATATATATATATATATATATATGTTCGTGTTTGTGCTTTTGTATGTTGAGTGAAGAAGTGTCCCTTGTAAACTGGCTATAGTGCAATTAAGATGGTGAAGCCAGAATTGTCATATTTGCAATTGACTTGTTCATCTCTTTGGCCTTCTTTATCGTCTCTTTAATTTATGTATTTAATATGCTAGCCTCCGCTCATCAGTTATAATAGGTTCATTCATTGTTGTTTGTAGAATTGATCATTCCTCTATTTTCTTTGGCCTTCTTGCTGTTCAAGACCATTGAGGAAATATGTTTGCAGATCAGAGATTGGCTATGTTCATTAGCATGGATCATTTGAGAGAAGAAGAATAACTGAAAATGCATCCAATGTTAAATACTCCATTCGTTTTAAATTATCTGTCGTTTAAGGTAATGGCACAAAGTTTAAAGTAGTTATTAAATATTATCAATTCTAGCAAAAAATAATTATACTTAACTAAATTACCCTTATTAAAATCAACTTAAACTCTTGTTACTACTCCATTGAAGATAACAATAAATAGGGGTAATATTGAAAAAATAACAATTAATACTTTATTAGTAATGTAAAATAACAAATAATTTAAAACAAAATACAGCTCCTAAAACGACAGATAATTTGAAACGGAGGGAGTAGTTACATATATATTTGCTATGAGAAATGAAACAGAAAGGATTTTTCCTATTGAAGATCAAGATATGGAATTTCAAAACTTGATAAGTACTATGATATAATAGAAGTAGATTAAACTCATCTTAATCTTAGCTTAACAGTGAGGGTTGGTGATTAAGCTAAATTCATGTTAGGAAATGATGGATAAAATCAAAAATTTGGGTACATAGTCTGACCCAAGAAGAATACATGAAACATAGAATCAAGAGATGGGCCGGAAACAATAGCCTTCAAAAGGCCGGCGAGGCCACCCAGCCCATTGGAACGCTTTATGGTTCAAACTAGTCTGACGTGAATGTCATTTACTCTCGTCCAAAAAACCTATTTACAGAATTTTCACTATTTTCCCAATCTCCTTTTACAGAACGAAAAAACAAAAATCAAAGGCCAAGCAATCTTTATTCCTATCACATCATTTCTCCTTTTTAACAGTGTCTATAAACAAATCTCAGGCCCAATAGAATGTTCCAACTACAGTCAACCCCAGATTCATCTAGTTACAATGATATATAGAATCCCCATTCCATCTACTTATAAATCCTCAGTTGGCCTTAAGTATGAATCTATTTTTGACACTTTTTGTATTTATTATTCTTTAGCTTGAACCCAACTAACTTCAGCATTAGAGTTTGAGTATAGCCAATCTGACATTTAGCTCATATGCACCATTTTATAGGATATATCACTGATTTAATCTCAACTTAGACATTATCCAAGAATATTATTACCTATTGTGATCATTGGATTGGATTAGGAAGTAGGACAGAGCATTAACTTTTCAAATGAACATGAAGGAAGATTCATGACATGTCCAATTTTACTTTCATGCCTTTTTATTTTAATCACATAAACTAATCTGATTTAGAACTGATTATGATTGCCGTCTAATTTTTTTTAAAAGTTTAACATAATAAAAGTTTAAAGTTTAATTCGCAATCAAATTCAATCTAAATCTATCATATATTACTAGAGAGTATTGGCTTTGTAATATAAAAAATGTTGAAATTCTTTGAACATGCTTTTTATCCAGCTTCTCAACAAAAGATTAGACCTCGTATTGTAATTTAGAGTCTGTTTAGATAAGTTTATATTTATAAGTAAATATTTAAGTAAAAAAGATTTTAAAAAAAATTTATTTAATGTTTGAATATAATTATACATAAATTATTTTATTAAAAAACATAAATATTTTGTATTTGAATATAAAAATATTTTTGAGCATATAAAATTATTGAAAATGACATATAAAAATATTTGTAGAGTATTTATAAAATATTTATTAAAAAAATATTTTTATGCTTATTTAAAAAAAAGTGCTTATAAAATTAAAGCTTTTCATTTTGAAAATAAGCACTTTTTGTTTTGTAATAAACTACTGTTGTCCCAAACAGCTTAGTAAAATTGAATGAGCTGAGATGGCAGAACTCCACTGGGATCTTTGAAGGGTGCCAGTGTTTCGTTTAAGTTTGAGATCAGAAGACTTTTATCTTGCCTCGAGGGGAATGAAAAGAAATTTTCGGGCGTTTTTGGTTTGTGAAAATATTTTTTATATTTATTTTTTAAAAATAATTTTTATTTTGAAAATTTTAAATTTTATAAAATATGTTTGTTTTTTTATTTTTATTTATTAATTTTAAAAAATAAAAATTATAAAAATATATTTAGTTTGTAATGTTTAATCTTGTTTTTAAAAAATAATAACTAATTTTTATATTATTTTTTTTATTATTTATGAAATTATTACTATATTTTTATTACTTTTTAACTTATTTATAATATTATTACCGTATTTTTAAAATTATTATTTTTAATTTTTAAAATTTTTAACAGAAACCCTAAAAATAATTTTTTATTATTTTTAAAATTTTAAAAAATTTATAAAATATTTTTAAGAACATATTTCTTAAAATTTTAATTTTTTACTCTTATTTTTTATTTTTAATAAAAAAATAAAAAATATCCAAACCAAATGTACGGAAAGATTTGGAGACTGAGACGGGAATCACACACACGAGTTTCTGACATTTTTATTATATAAAATTATTAAAATATTTAATATATATTTTAATAATTTTGTAATTATTAAAAATATGTATTATTTGTAATATAAAAATTAAGATTATATATTTTTTGAGTTAATAATTTAATTTTATCATTATTTTTTATAATTTTACACTTTTATTTTTTTTCTTACATTTAGAATTGTCACAAATTCTTATGGATTATCCATTTTCAGTGAAAATTTGAGATGGAGAAAATTTCTTCCTAATCAAAAGTGGGAGTGAGAAGACAAAGGAAGGGTAAAAGCTGGCCACAAGAAAGTGAAATAAATGTATGATATTAGGATAGTATTATGCAATATCAATTATTGCTCAGATTGCCCAATATTTTTTATCAAAAGGACACTAAAGAAAATTATGATCCGAATAGTACATTACACCAAAAAATTTCCCAGAAAGGCTTCCCCCTGCTGTTACCGATTGTCATTCCTAAATGAGGTTGTAATGTTTTTATTGGGCATGCCTATGCAACAAGTAACTTGCAATTTTAATCCAATTAATTTTTATGGCAAATTATTTTATTTTTTAAAATTTAATATATTTATTATTACTTTTTTGTGTATTTTGTTAGCATGTATTTGTTAAATAAAAGTAATACAATTTATACATATATTTTTTTATATCTATCTTTTATTTTTATTTTTAATTATTAATATATTATAAATTAATAATAAGAATAAAGAATAAAGAATATATTAATAATTAAAATTAAAGATATAAAAAATAATATATAAATGTTAAATAACATTATTCGTACACACGTCTGGCATGTTACATTTTGGATTTTGCAGTCCAATTTATCCTTTCCTGACGGGAACAAACAAGTGGACAACAACGTGATATCAACTAAATCACAGGGGCTAAACGGTCAACAAAGTGAAAAAATATCGCACTCCAGCACACTTCCTTTTCATTTCACAGTTATCATCCCGCGAAGACAGGTTATAGAAACGGAGCATGCCAAGGCTACTTGGTGGTGTTGGAGCTTCTCGTTATCTGAGTTTCCTCTCTTACTCTCTCTGCAATTCCACCAAACCGTCACCGTATTTCCGAGCTATTGCGACGATGACCTCACCCGAAGAGTTCGTGAAGGGCAACGTTCATCCAAACGGCCTCGCTGTTATCACCCTTGATCGCCCCAAAGCTCTTAACGCTATGAATCTAGGTTTCCTTTTCTCTTTCATTGTCTTCTCCCTCTAAGTGTTTACTCTATTCCAGTTTTTTGAGTTTTATCTTCCTCTGTATAATATTTAGTTGAGAAATGTATTTGGAGCTATGCTTCTGTTTAATTATTATTATAATAATAATGTAAGTCGACTTACCGAAAAATTGAAATTGAGGTTAATGATATAAGCTTCTTGAAATTGAGGGAATGATAATTTGGATTATTTTATCGAAATTTGGACGAATGATATTTAGGGATGTTGAACATGGACTGGTTATTTGTTTCGGCGTCAGGGAATATAACCTGTTTCTTTCATTACTATTCCCATTTTAAATTTTGTTTTTGTTCAGGATGAAAAATCCTTCGGGTAATCGATTTACCTTTGCCTTTACTTGGACAATTTATGGTGCAGATATGGATATAAAATTTAGAAGTTATCTTGATGAATGGGAATTGGATCCAAGGGTCAAATGTGTTCTGGTTGATAGCAGCTCTGCCCGTGCCTATTGTGCAGGTATGATTGAGTAACTGACAAACGCAATCTTCTTTTTCAGTCAATATTTTACTGAAGCATATTACTAGTGTCAGTTTATATATTGAAGTTAGCTTCTCTTTCAGAGATTTTTTTTTATATTTCGGTTTATTTGGTTGTGAGTATTAGGTAAGGTTTTGAGAGTCCCTATCGATGATCTATGCAGGAATGGATATTAAAGGGGTTGCTGCTGAAATTCAAAGGGACAAAAGCACTCCTCTGGTGCCGAAGGTTCATATCATTGTAGTACTTGTTTTTTATTTCAACTGTATTATTAATATGTTAATATGTGCTTATCTGATTGCAACTCTGATGTGCATTATTGGATATACTGTTGTTTAGTTGTCTGTCAACATCATCATCTTCTTCTGATGCTATTCTATTTCAATATCATAAGCTGTTCTTTGGAATAAATCTTTCTCTCAGTGACTGTCTACTTAATAACCAAGATTTTAGTTTATCTGCAGGTAGTGATGTGAAGCAGATAACAATAAAAGGACCATCTGGCAGATAATTGACAATTTATGTTATGCAATATGATTTTGTACACTGAATCATTTTTATATATACAATATACTGCTAACAAGCAAAAGGCTTAAATGCAAATAAGCTGTTTCGACATTGACCTTCTAGAAAATAACCCCTATGGTTTCAATTTTGGCAATAAACCTGCATAAACTTTTAATGTTTGTCGAATAGCCATTTCCATCCATTTATCTGTTTCATCTGTTGACAGAAAGCAGCTTATGCGCTCATCACATGTTGGACGATAATGCAGAGGATCCATAGAACAATAAGGAAAAGAAAGACAAAAACAAGGGTGACTTGGATAGGGTGAAAATTTGCCAAATGTTAGACAGGGAGATGGATGGAATGTGTTATTTGCTAAATGTTGGAAATTTGTGTGCGTTTATTGCCAAAATTGAAACAACAATGGTTATTTGCTAGAGAGCCAAAGTTAAAGAAGGTTATTTGCATTTTGGCCAAAATAAAAATCTTTAAAATTGTTGGAGTGCGAGCAGATAGTTTTAATGCATTTTCAACTATTCTTCTGTTAAACTGGACCTGCATCTTTAATTACGTGATTAGCCTTTTGGCTCAGGCATTTTTGTTTCTTCACATTGACCTCCTTTGGGTGGTTTACTTTATGTGCCTACTAGACATGTGTATGCTATTTGGATGATTTTTGACAATTTCTTTCTATCAATTGTATTACATTTCATCTTCCAGAAAGTTCTGTTAACATTATGTCGGATTAAGCGTTTTCCTGCATCTTGCATTATTGCATGACCTGTTAATGTATTATGTAAAAAACAATGTCTTATTCTGCTGCATGTTTCAGGTCTTCTCTGCAGAGTATTCTTTGATTTGCAAAATATTTGAGTACAAGAAGCCGTATATAAGCCTTATGGATGGTATAACAATGGGTTTTGGAATTGGCCTATCTGGTCATGGCCGGTGTCGAATCATAACAGAGGTGTGCTCACCTTGCGATAGTGGCCTTGTTATAAGTATATCATAAATTCATGATATGGCATTCTAGATCTTGTTTAAGACTTTTCTGTTTTTAACATGTCACATTTCAGAGAACTGTTCTTGCAATGCCAGAAAATGGGATTGGCTTGTTCCCAGATGTTGGTTTTGCTTATATAGCAGCACAAAGTCCAGGAGAAGGATCTCTTGGTATGTTTATTTATTATTTTAGAATACAGAGTTCCTTTTTGTTTATTTAGACGAGCTAATGGGGATCGAAGGGTGGCCAAAGTACCCGGTCCCTCCCTTCTTTTTCTTCTTCTTTTGTGCACTATTCTTTTTTTCTTTTTCTTTTTTCACTATTTGCCCTCAGAATACAATGCTACAACAATTCAGAAGAGCATATCGATGTGGTCTTAAGTTTCATTTGAACTTCTTATTAGTTTTCTCATATATAGTTGACAGTTCTTCCACTTGCCTTTTTGTGGGATCTCTGATTCACAGGTTATTTGGACATTTGTTACTAATGGCAGGTGCTTATCTTGGATTGACTGGAAAAAGGATAGCTACTCCTTCAGATGCAATATATGTTGGCCTTGGAACACATTATGTGCCATCTGGAAAGTTAGGTCTATTCAAGGAGGCCCTTTTGGCAACTACCTTGTATGTCTCAGCATGAATCTTTTATGGCTTAGTATTTTCCCAAGAAAAAGAGAGAAAATAGTCAATGGATATAAATTTTTCGTTTTGAATACCCGTGGCAGTTTCTTGACCTTTGGTTTTGTTGTCTGGCTGTGTAGAATTCCGACTTATTTACCATTGTATGCTAGATATGTAACTCCATATTTACAGTCATTCTGTCTTGTTTGAAAAGGTCAGATATCCGTGCTATTGAGACTCTTCTTTATGTTAACTTCTTCAGTTTAGATTAGGTCCATGTAATAATAATTCGTAGATATGTTTTTGGATGTATTATACAAGTCATGCACTGCATATTCTACATGGTTCACTTACGAGTTATAAGCTCCTGTGAAATATTCATATGAATCTTGCAAGATAAAAATCTTAAACAAATCCATTGACTATACAGTTCGGAGGATCCACATCAGGACATCAAAGTACTTTTAGCAAGATATGAATCTAACCCTGAGTCTGAGGCACAGTTGAAGTTGCTTTTACCTCAGATAATGTCATGCTTTGGAGCAAATAAATCAGTTGCCGAGACAATTGAAGAGCTTAAAAAGCACCAATCAAGTGCCGATCCTACTGGTATGCTTATTGACCTATTGTTTATTGATGTTATACTGAAATGTCCAGATACACTAATTGTTGCGTACATTAAATGCTAATATTATGTAGTTTGTTGCTTACTTGCTTGTCTAATCATTGTGATATTCATTTGCTTATTTCCTTTTCTAGTTGCGGAGTGGGCTGATGAAGCTCTCCAAGGTCTTGAAAAAGGTGCTCCTTTTTCGCTTTGCTTGACACAAAAGCACTTCTCTAGAGTGGCCTCTGCACTAGGAAAAGATGACAATGAATTATCCACAGTGAGTATGCAGTTGTTCTGAATCCATTATATTTTGCATTCTTTCTTTAGCTTTTATGTTTTCAAATTTCTTAAATTTACACGTTCTCCATCTGCATTTGTGCAAATTCAGCTAAGTGGTGTAATGAAAAGTGAGTATCGCATTGCTGTAAGGTCTTCATTACGACATGATTTTGCTGAAGGTGTCAGAGCTGTATTGGTGGACAAGGATCAGGTTCTCTCTTAATATAACTCCGTTTTTCAATCTGGTAGAGATACTGTAATGTCATTAGTTCACTATGCTAGGAAAGTGTAGGTCAGTAGGTGCAATTTACATATCTGAAAGGAAGTGTAGGTGCTACTAAAAATTATGTATTTTACCTCGTGGGGGGTACTTGAGGTATAGGTCAAAGCATGCAAAACTATGCTCTTGCTCTGTTTTCTAAAATTCCTTCTTCAAAAGCTAGGTAAACTCTCAAGTATCTACAGTTGAAAGTAATTATATCTTGTTTTCTCTGCTTATAGTTCATTCCTTGTACTAGTCCAATGAATTCTGTCGTCCTTTCATTTTTCCTCTTTAACCCAGAAGGCCAGAAACTTATTATCTTTACATCACCGGTATATGTTGTTTACTATTTAATAATATTATGGTGATTCTCTTGCAGAATCCCAAGTGGAAACCGTCAAATTTGAAGGAAGTTGATCAGAAAGAAGTGGAAGCTGTCTTTGAACCATTAGGACCAGAGGTTAGGGAGTTGCGTGTGTAATTAGTGAATGGAAGTGTACTCTTCTCTTGATATCATATATCAAATGTAAGATTGCAGACACTATCAAATAAGCAGATGGTGTGATTCTTTTTCTGTTTTTTTTTCTTTCTTTGGGTCCTGGATGTTACTTGCACTGTTTACACCTTGGTGATAACGTGGACCAGTTGATATTGGAAAACGAAGGACCATATCCATATGGCTTCTAGTAGAAACAACATGGAATAATGAAGGCTATTGTTTTCTGATCCATTTCCGTGTTTCTTTTCTTCCCAAAATTTTAGTACCTGGCGAGTAAATAATCATGGAATGTCGAAGATGTTAAAAGGTGATAAACTAATTGAATGTCTCAATGTGACGTTTTTTCCCTTTCGTGAGTATTGTTACAAATGATACAAATCTAAGTTTAAGAATACATTATTGAAAAATACAATCTTAAGGCTTCAGGGTTAGTGGAAGTTCTATCAAATTGTGCTCATAGCTTTGACAGTATGTGAAAGCACCTAAAGCTTCTATCATTGAAGGCCTAATCTAGAACACAATTTCTATGGAAGCCACTGTTGATAACAGGGTTATGACACTGAGTGCAATAACATTAGCCTGCTAATCACCTCTCTCCATCCCCACAAGAACATATAAATATTGCCACCTATTTCAAGTTCCTCCAATTTTCTCAAAAACCAAATGCCAAAAAAAGGAAAGAAAACATCGTACGAAGGGGGTGGGAAAAAACAGGGAAACAGAGAATGCATCATTGGAAGTTTAACTCTGGAAGGCTAGGAGGATTCTTCAAACTTGTTGAATCTCTCCTGCTTCTTCCTCTTCAATTCCGCTTCATAATTTTTTTGGCTTTCATTCATTCTATCCCGTGCTCAACACAAGTCTACACATCAACCACAACGAACAGTCATAAATTAGGAAAAAGAAAAAACTTTTGCAGAGAAAAAGAATACGGTTTCAATTGGGTATATTGGACCAAAAAAAAAAACCATTAAAAGCTGTAACATCAACAAAAGAGAGGAAGTGGCGTAACCTTGTGATTAGTTTCACAGCGGTGCATAATGTAGAATCCAAGAATGCCTCCGAGTATAGTTCCAGTGATGATCCTAATGTAGCCCCATTTTTGAGAAGGAGTTCTCATTGATTCTCCTTCTTTCTCTCTATTTTCCTCTTGCTTTTCTGAGAAACTTGGGCTACAAAAGCCGAATACCACCGCTTTTCTCTCTATTTTGGGCTTGTTCAACTGGGCACTTCAGTGGGCCGCCCAGTCTCCAGAATATGTTAAAACTTCAGATTTAAAAGGAATGAATTGATGAATGTAAAAAAAATAAAATGCATGAAATTTAATAGTAATCTTATTTGTACACCACCCTTATATATTCTTTTATTATTATTTATAATCTATTATTATTATAATAATGATAAATTATTTTATAATATATCAAAAGTTAAAAGTGTTGTAAAAAAAAGTAAATGTACATATATTTTACACATGCAAATAGAGATCTGGAATGCTTGAAATTTGGATCTCATTAAGATAGTATTAAAATTTGTACATGTATTATTTTGAGCAATAATGCTATTATTTTTTAGCTTTTAATGAATTAAGTTAAGTTATTATGGAGTCTAATTTGCTCTTGTTATTCTCTTTTTCCCTATATATTTAATTATTTGAATTCGGTTAATTACCAAGTAGTGGAAACAATGATAATAAAAATCATTATAGTTGGCTTTATAAATGAATTATGTTTAAATATATAGTTGATAAAATTAAGTCAAACCAATCAATATTATATTGATTTTCAATAGTAGGTGAATTTAATAAAAAGATAAGCATGTTCTTTTCACTTTTTATGTTTATTTCAAGTTTTGAAATTAGCCCATAACTCCATATTGTTTAAATTCATCAAATTTAATAAGTTGGGTTAGATTGCAGTTTGGTTCAATTTGAAACATTCTAATAAGGTTACATGGACTTAGTTATGGAGATTAAGGAGAGTGGAATTTTAGATAAAAGTATTCAATTTAAGTTGTAAGAAATCATAACAAGGGCTCTTGTGCTAATACTTCCTCCTACTACATGGAATTAAGTCTGATTCTTTATTTAGAAAATAATAAACTTGGATTGTTCTAATATCTTTTAAAACCTTGCCATATATGATTATATATGACTTAAATACATAACAAATTCGTTTCAAATTATTAAAATCTGGATCGTCAATTTATATATATATTGTACTAGAGCATTTTTATTGAAAAAGTTAAAGAAAAAATTATATATATATATATATATATATTTTTTGTACTAGAGCATTTTTATTGAGAAAGTTAAAGAAAAAATTATATATATATATATATATATATATATTGTTTTATATTAAAAATATTATATATTATATTATATAAGAAAATTTATAATTTTTAGAAGGATTACAACTCATATTTTTATCTTTATAATACTATATTATATTATGGAGAGAACTACCCTACAGCTCACACATGTGAGCGGTAGGGCTTTTTAAAAATTTTTTTTTATAATTTTTTTTTATATTTTAAAATTAATAAATTAAGTTTTATATCATAAATATTTTTCAAAATTTTTGAAAATATTTTTATATTTTTTACAAAATTTTTTAAGTTACAAATGAATAGTAACATATATATAAAAAAAATTCAAGAAAAAATTAAAAAACATTCTAAAAAATTCTGAAAAAAATATATAAGATAAAAAATACTTAATTATTTTTAAAAAATAAAAAAAATTTAAAAAAAACATAAAAAAAATAAAAAAACAAAAAAAAAAAAAGGGCTGTAGACTAAAGTTTTCCTTATATTATATATGCGATTTCTTAAAATTTTTGAAAAGGCTACCGCCTCATAACTAGCTAATATGAAAATGCGAGGGTCGGATTTATTCCATTATTGTGTTCTTCCTCCTTGGTCGTTAATTAATTTTAATTTCTTCTTCTCGACTATTTAATGAAATTATCTAGAAACTAAAGCTTTCCATATAAAATTTCTCCTTTTACTTGTTTTCTTATAATCTTATATATATTGTCTACATTCATGTTTATAATTGGGAAACATTCATTCATATTTTTCTTACCTATGGAAAGATACTCTTTTTTTTCTCAAATTCTTCTGCGTCTTCTACATAGTTGAAGAAGTCACATCACAAAAACCATAACCAGAAGCCCTGCAAGGATAACTCAGATACTTTTGCTTCCTTCTTATGTGGATCACAAACGGTATGTTATCGTGACTTTCTGTGACTGTTCTTTTAACTTTGGTGCAAAAGTATCTTTCTTGGTTTATTATTGGCTATGGCTTTTTGACTTTCATCAAACTCATTAATTTTAAACTCCAAAATTTTAATTGAGATAAAGATTATTTGACTTCACTGCAGATATATATGATCTCATACACGAGAAAGCCCTTAAGTAAGAATAATTTCAAGTAGTTTCCTTTCTGCAGATCACGAATAATCTCATTGTTGAAGAAGAGAAGGTTGGAACCAGTTTTCAACTAGTTAATCTTCAACTCTAACTATCCGATCCAGTAAGGTATTTGGAGCTAATAACACCATTTTCTTCTCTGCATTTTCAACTTTGGCCATTTATCTCATTTCCACTTTCATTCTCTCACCTTCCCCATTACATAATATTGTAGAATTAATAAGAAGAACCCAACCTATATATTGTTGTGAAACCTATATATTAAGATAAATTACTTAACCTCACTTGATGCCCTTCTTATTTATAAAATAACAATCAAATCCTTTATGAATGTGTAAAAAAAAAATTATTCTTAACATTAATATAATAAGTGAATGAGAAATAATGAGAAATTAGTCTTTTTACTTATTCATAAAGATGTCATGTGTGATTTCAAAAATAAAAATCATATTGAGTGTTATATTATTAATTACCCATATATTAATTTAATTGGAGAGCACAGCAAGAGCCACACATATTATATTTTTGTGAATTATGATAATCGGGGAGTGGAATAGTATCGGCCGGGATCAGTTATATATTATGAAGCTCATACTATAATTTGTTGTATAGGTATATCCATCCCTTAAGCTTCTTTCAAATAAAGAACATTACTCACTCTTGGTGACACTCAATTTCATCAAGCTGATATTTCTTTTTACTGATCACTTTCTACTCAAAAAATATGGGTTCTTGAACTTATTTGTTCTCCCCTCGTTCTAAACTTTCAAAATGTCTCTCTTTACTCCATTTTTTTTTCACTATATATATATAACATGGATTGTCATAAATGAGCTTTTATGAAATATTTAATTCTATGGATATGAATTAATTAAATGTGATATCTATCAACTTTTTTTTCATTTCTTTTCAACTAAAGTTCAATAAAAGAGACAAAGAATAATATTTTTTATTAAAATATTAATTTTGGGAACGTGATTCTAATATAAAAATTTTTAATGACATGTAAATTTAGTATTAGAAAGTTTGAAAAAAGAAAAAGTCAAGAAATTCAAAGTGAAGTCGTCCCTTTTTATGACAATTTACGTCACCAATTTTCTTGTCTGCATTTGAGACTTTAGCCATTTGTCTCAATTTCTCTGCCATTCTCAACTTCCTTCCCTCAGAATCCTCATTTTGCGATAAAAACTTTTACAAAGGCTCTTATATACAGTTACTTCTCATCCAGTTCTTGCGATCCCCGCCATATACTTCATTGCAGTTCAATTTTTATTAGTATTTCTCTATAATACCCACAGGAATTCTTTAGATGTTAATTTGGAAAATTTTCAATTTTGTAAGACGAAAAAAGAGAGCTTATTATTAACTTCTTTTTATCCCATATATATACTCAGAGATATATTTTCAACCATTTTCAAAATCTTATCTTTTACAAAGATATAGGAGAAGAAAAAGTTAAACTTTCAATTAGAAATGGACATTTAGCACTAATTTATATATAAGATTCAAAATTATTTTATTTTGATAAAAAAGGTCGATCTGATCATGTTAATAGCTGTCATGTTAGTAGTATCTTGATCATTTATTTATTCAAACGATCAAGATAATGTCTTTTTTTTTATCATCCTGAAGTCATATCCTCACTCATTTTTATTGTTCAATAATAGTCACCAACATGGTCGGATCTAATTGACACAATATTATATAAAAATATCGTAGTGTAGTTTCTCAATATCTGTAGGCTACGCCTCTATGGTGCTTGTACACATTAATTGAGACCTGTAAGAGAGAAGCATATTTTCGTTGGAATGTGTAAGTAATTACCGAAGGCATTGCAAAAGGGGTCAGAGGAGAGGCTATACGTGTCAAAAAGTAGCACCCAGCATTAACACTGTGAGGCTTTATATATAGGGAACAAATGAGAGTTATAAAGATGAAGAAAGAGAGCTCTCTCTTCACAGTTCTCAGTTTTCATTTGGTCTTATATCTCTGAGTTATTCTAAATCCTCCTCTCAAGCTTTTCATCAGTTTCAGGTCTGATCACAGAGCTAGAGATCAATAAATGGCAGCTGAGAAGTGGTTGATGTTCGTAGTTGACGGCAGCGCAGACATGGGCCCACACTGGCCAACCATTTTCTCTCAGTACGTCGAAAAAATCCTCAGGTTCATCGTTTTCTCTCTCTCTCTGTTTACTTATAATTCTTTCATCTCATTATCATGCACGATCTTACGCTACATATGACATATGCATGTCAAGTTTTCACCTGTGGTTCTTGTCACCTTTTTTCCTTTCTTTTTCTTATGGATTCGTCATCTCTTCTTTTCTTTTCTTTATGCCAACATAATCTTGTTGACTTCCTATATGCGTCTTTTCCCCCCTCAATCTTCATGGTTGAAAAAAAAAGAGAAAAAGCTCGAGTCCTGAGAATAAGTTTTTTTTAAAGTGTAAATCTTAATCATAAAACAACTCTAATATTATTAAATTATATGTGGTATAAATATTTTTTAATATTGTTATTCTCACATCTTTTTCGCACTAATTTCTTTCATTTTTTTAACAACTTTTTCTCTAAATTGACTCATTATTTTTTTTTATAAAAAATAATGTAAAAGGTGATTTGAGAGTAATAAAAAATAAATGATGTGAAAGTAGATATCATTATTCTTTTTTTTTTTCCTCCCCTCTTTGGAGATGCTGTGCCTAGCACAGAGAAGGATTTATATTGAGACCTCTGGGATAAGCTTATGAGACGGGAAGAAGTTATGGATTCAAATTATGGCAATTACTTGTTAGTGTGCCAAAACATATAATATAGTCAGAATGTGTTCCTTGTCTGATCTTAATGACTATCTATATTTATGTATAGTTTTTTATAATTGAAAGAACAATCTAACGTGCTTAATTATAATCTTTTTTACCGTTAAATATCATTAAAACTACTATACAACAAGAATCATAGAAAGGTTAATTTTGGTAAATGATTCTCTTCTAATACAATTGGTGAATTTATTCAATTATTGATGTGTATGTATGTACGTGTACACACATGTTTACAATGTTTAATGCTTCAAGTAACAACAACACGTACATATATTCAAAATTTAAAAGCGAAGTTATACAAATACATGTATACAAGTTTGGTTAAGGAAACAAAGCACACAAAAGGTTGCAAATCCATGTTATAGCTAGATAGGGCAAACCATAGAAAACTAGGATAGAAGACATGATCAAACTTACTTTTATAATAAATTAATCCCAAACCAAAAATAAAATTAATATCAATAGTAAACTGAGGACTTGAAACATATACCATTGGATACTCATGTGATCATTGGGAATTTCAAGTTTTGATTTTGTCACTTTTTAAAAAAATTTGAGTCCTAAAACCCAACAAAATCCTAACAAAATGAAACCCAAAACATGTCCCATTATCAAATATAGAGGCTCTCTAATTCTCTAAATAGTATCTAATATCAAGCACGATTCTGAGTAGTTAAAATATCTAATTCAAACTTTGAGGTTATTATATATATTTTGTCTTGCCAAATTGAGTTCATTATTATATATAGTACTACTAGATTAACCTTGCCTTAAGATTGAAACATGGATTGCTTTTGATGAATCTAAAATTGAAAATGTGTAATTCCAAGTTTAATGAATCTAGTTCTCTTGTATATTACATCTGCCTTTTATTATGCAGGTACTCTTGTAGCAAGTGGAGAGAGCCGGTAATTTTTACAACTTGAACCAATTATAACTTTCCTGAATCCAATTTTACTATAAATCTATATATAATTGTGTTAAAAAATTGATTAATTTAATAACTTGGAGGCTTCTTGTTCATATGCAAATTAATATATACTTCTACATAGCCTCAGTATATAACGTTTTCAAATCCACAAATTGAAGATGGCTTGTGGTTGTGGGATTTATTTATATCATCACAATTGTGTCTTCAGGAAACGAATTGCACAAAAGTGGAGTTCGGCTTGATAATGTACAATGTTGATTCTCATGATCATATTGGTACGCCTTCAATCTGTTTTCTTTTTATCTAAACTGTAAATTTATGCCCTTGATCGGATTGAAATATATATAAAATACAGTAACTGTCTCTGTTTCTTATTACTGGCTTTGATTATACACAGTGTGAATCACTTGAGAACCATTCCTTTTGGAAACATTACTTTATTTATCATAGAAAAAGCCTTACTACATACTCACCCAGCTATATATAATTGACCCCGAAACTGGTTCTTTTGTGTGGCTTATGTAGACTGCCATATCCAGTGTAGCCACTGGACAAGTAACGCAGATCAATTCTTACAAATGCTATCAGAGTTAACTTTCAACGGCAACGGTATTAAATATAGATCTTCCATGACGGACGGCCTAGCTGAGGCCTTAGTGGTGTGTGAACACTGAACGCATCTCTCTTCTGCTATTCATCTTATTAATCTCTCTTGATGTTTTCAGAAATACTTTATTTTTTTCTAATGTCTTAAAATAATGCTTTAGAATAATGGTTTTAAAGCACCAAAAGAGAATACAGTGTTTCATGGGAAATTAAAGAAGAAACTCGTCATTTTTAGTGAACTATATTATGTGAAAGTGTAGAAAAAATAACACTGATTCTGATGTTCCTGACATAATGTAGATGTTTCCAAAGCCTCCAATTGGAATGCCTTCTAAGGAGTACTTTGATGGAGAAAGGCATTGCGTTCTTGTGGGTGCAACTCACCCCACTTCCATGTGCAGTGCAGTGCATGTGCCCAAGATTGGTGTTGGTAAACTTTTTGGGTCGCATACAGACTATTGTGTGGCTAATTATAGGGAAGTTGCTGAGTTATATGCTCCGGTAATATTATTAATTGTTCAGTTGCCTTACTTCTTCCCTAGTGATCAATCTTACTTTCTTTTGTGTTATTATATATGTACTGATCACTATGCTCATATTACTGCATGCAGCTTGCTGTGTCTCTTTCTGTCATATCAACGAATCAAGTTCCTGCTTGGAGAGAATTATTCAAATTGGTAAAAGTTAATTATCTCAAAGAATAATAAGTACTCTACATTATGACAAGTAAACCAAAAATCTCAAATTACAGGAACTAGGGCTGGGATAGGTTCTTTGATATCGTTGATGTGGAGTTTCTAAACTACAAAACAAAAAAGCTAAGTTAATTAATTAATTACTACTCAAATTATCCATAGGAAATTAATTAACTCAATACTGTATGCTGCAAGTCATAGTTAAAAATTGTTTAAATAAATCAAATAAACAGATAATAAAAAGTTTGATGTATAACTATATTTGTTAGCTTCCATTTAGGCTTCGATTTGCTCTCTCTCTCTCTCTCTCTCTCTCTCTCTCTCTCTCTATTAAATTTTGGGAAAAAAAATTATATCAAACACAATTTTATTTACAAATAATAAAACATTGATTAAACTAATCATTTTTAAATTATAGCTAACTTAACAAATATGCAAAATGAGGCTTTTTTATAATGAAAAGCGAAGATCTTTGTTTTATTTATATTAGAAATGTTTAAACCCCCATGTCAGCTAGCTCAGGTAGTAGCTTTTTTTTGTTCAGTAATCTCTACCTTTAACGTACGAGTTAAAGAGGTTTTAACATTTTTACAAAAGAGAAGCTTTCATATATTAAGTTCAGCTATCTTGCAATGTCTACATGGTACAGTTTATGGAGACTATGTCACTCGTGAGTAAATAAATTAACCCGTTCTTTTAGGTTAGTCTATTGAATTAGCTAGGGTTCCCATTAACTTTCTGGTTTCCTATTTATAAACTACCAATTATTAAAAGCTGAGATCAGTAATCTAAGCATTTATATGTATTTTGGGTTGTACATAACTTTGTTTTCGTTTCTTTGTAGGGTAATAATATTTCTCCAATAGCAGATGAAGATCCTCTAGTCTGTAACAATACTGCAAATGACCAATTCAATATCCTGATATCAGAGAATTTCAGAGAGGCACACGATGCTCTTAGTCCGCAAGAGGGTACATCATCCTCACAACAAAATGCAGAGCTAGAGCAGACAGCAATTATTATAAGTTGTCAAAACTTCCCTTGTCAATTTTCAGGTTTTGCCTGCCCCCTCCATAGAGCTGAGATTGGAGAACGATTGACTAATAATGAATTACATAGCTATATATATACAAGTCATGAAGTGAGAACATATTCCTCTGGCAATACCAAAAAAAAAGACATGCTAGTTTTTTTTTCCTTCTTTAAAATGTGTTTTGTTATAATTTAAAAGTAACTATCACGTTTCATTGGTTATAAATTTAAAGTCGTGTCTCTGAAATTTGGGAAAATTTTCAGCTCTTGTGTTGGGTCAAGCTTGACATAATTAATCTCATTTTATATATAACTCTAACCGTTACAATTTATTTTCTACTTTTTCTCTTTTCTACTGAAGACTTCAACTTACTTTGGGGCATAATGAGTAAATCCCCAAATAGTCAGCAAAACAATTATGCAGAAACAATTCCTGCTGAAGCTGACAAAGTTGTAAGACTTATCTATATGTTTTTTTTTTCTTTGATCGGCCTTCGTAGATGACTTAAAATGTTTGCCTCCCATTTAGAGTAACAATTTTTTCTCTTTCTTATTTAATTTTCTGTCAAGATGGATAAGAACCAACAACTTGTGGAGCAAGAGAAGACAGGGATTATTACACTTTCTTCAGATTCTGAAATCAGAGAAGGCCAATCAAAAGATTCTGAAATCAGTATTAACATTTCAGGTTTGCCTGGATAGACTCACTACAGAGTCGGCATTCTTATATAGATTTGACCGTGAAGTTACTGGGTATCTAAGCAAGGAGGAAAATTTCAGCTCTTGTTGGGAAAAAGTTTAAAATATTAATTCTTTTTTAACTCTAATTAATTGTTAGTCTTTCTTACCATTCCCCTCTTTTCAGAAGATCCCTCATTACTTCGAGGCATAATGGATGAACCCACTACTCGTAAGCAAAATACTCCAGCAACACAAGTTTCTGCTGAAGCTGCAACAGCTGTAAGACTTAATGTGTTTTACTCTCTTTGGTAGAATACAACTAGTAGAATATTTTTTTTTTTTGCCTTCAAATATTGGTCATATAGTATAGATATATGTAAATTATTTATATATATCTGATTATTTCTGTCTTTCTGTCTTTTCTTTTTTTATTTGTTTATCAACTCATGTTTAAGAACCAAATACATTAATTTTGTTCAGGAACATGCGACATTCTCGGAATCCCTGCCGGTTGTCCCACAAAATAAAGATGCTATACAGTCACATGTTGCTCCCTCTTTATTCCTTTCACAACATTCGACTGACGAGATAATCGCTAAACTCAATGCTCGCGGTGATATCGCTTTACCACAGTTCACATCAGAGAATTGTGCATCATTTCTGAATCAATATCACTCTCAATCTCAGTCAAGTCACTTAACGAGTGATCTTACTGATAAAATTGGAGATTCTCTTGGACAAGAACTCAACTCCCAAGAGGCCCTTTTGCCAACTCAGGCTGGATGTGGATTGGAATCATTAGTGGGTACTTCACAAAACTTACCACGAAGCCAAAGTTCCCTTTCTGCCTCAACAGCTAATGCTTCTGAGGAAGTAAACAGTTCACGAAAAGCAGTTCAAGAATTTAGAGCGAATCAAATTAGTGTACTAAAACCCAATTATAGCTCATGCAACTGTGCAGCTACTGCTTTTTTATCTCGTGAAAACTGTTTAAGTTTACAGCCAGAAAATGTAGAAGTAGCGACATCACAAGGGATTAATACACGGAAGGCTCAAAACCCAGCTGGGGCTGCACTTGGTTCAAAAGCTAACTTGAGCATTCAAAGATCGTCATCGTGCCGTCAGAAGTCTTCTGGTAAGATTAGTAAGACAGATAGAAGACAAAGAGGAAGCATTTCAAGACCATCTGTGCAACCAAATTTGTCAGGGAACAAGAGGGGTTTAACGAGTGTCTTTGGTCCAATGCCTGGACCTGAAGTCGGATCAAGTACTTTGGTTCCTGCGACAGAGATTCCTCAAATAACACATGCTCGAATGGATCAGCTTCCTCCATTAATTCCTATGGAAAATCAACTAAACTACGTGAAAACGTGGGAGGTGAATTAAGTCTAATTTTTAATAACTGATTGGCAATATATATATAGAAATGAGCTACGTACGCTATGATAATAAGTACCAATTTATAGAAAGATGACGACTCATTAATTGGTTGACAATAAATATTTTGCTATGCATCCAGGGAGCTATATCTGCCACGAATCAAGGAAATCTTATTTTTCTTACCAAAGCAAAGGTATGTGCAAGAAACAATCTTTTTAATTTGACGTATAGCTATAAGCCTAATAATTGTTACATGAGAGATCGACCAAATAATACCATTTTTTAGCAAATAGAGTGAACTGATTACTGCAAAGTGACTCAATTTTTTCCTCTTGAAACAGGCCTTCAGGAACATAACAGCATGCCCGACGTAAGTGGGATTACCTGAATTTGCTAAGAAAACCAGTGCAACAATTGTGTTTACATTTCTCGAATTAATTTCACAAAAATGTTATTAATTTCTCCCCTCATATAATCACCCAATCTGAAAGTTTAAGCTCTTAGTTAAGGGTTTTGCTCACCAATGTTATTTGGCCCTATCTTACAATTTAGCAGCAAGTATTTCCACAACATGCATGCTAACTCTTGATCTCAAAGACTTCCAGTTTGTTCAAGTTTCTCAAAACTTTCAAGTCAATGATACTTAACACAAGAAACAAGTATATATAATATCTGCACTCACAATAATATTTCTATTGCAGGCTTGCTGCTAGTTGGCCACAATGGCTGCAGGTAAGCGGTGTCATAGCACAGAGCGCTGTCGACATTACCAGGTGATTTTAATGGCACAATAGGTTTCCTATTTTAGTTTACATTCATATATTTCTGTATTAATTAGTTTCTTTGTATAATAAAAATGCTACTTACTGTAATCACAACTGCACATAACTGACACATATGGCACTTTGCTTATCTATATTTTAATAACATCTGAATGCATGCAGCGGCTCTGTAGATTACTTGGTTTTCGAAATGTTGACGAATAACGACAGTAGACTATTCGAAATTCTGAGCACCAACGTTCTTGTGAGTCATATATTGAGTACTTGTGCATTTCAGTATGCACACAAGCTCACAATCGAGCACATAGAAATTTAGTTGAAAGTTCTTTTTCTTTCTTGGAATATATTTGAATCTTCCTGATATTAGATCTGTGGATTTCAGAGTGCAAGATTTGATCTGCCTTTTCAGACGTTGATCTTAACTCCTACCAGAGAGCCATCCCGCTTCATTGGAACACTTCTTCAAGGGGTGAGATATCAATATATAATTATTTCACGTTTTTCTTCATTTTTTCCTGTGGTCATTTCAAATCTGATTTATATAAACCCTAACCTACCCATGTTAATAGGATTTAAACTTAAAATCTCCATATTAGAACATCTAATGCTTAATCATTGAGATACCCTATAATACTTATTTGACATTATCTTAGTTAATACCTGCATTTGACTGATTAATAAATGAAAGATCCAGGAATTCCCTGTAAAGCCGCCTCCTCTTCGATATAGCTCTCTAGAGCACCCGAAGCAACCCCATGACCATGAAGGAGCTGCAACAGGAGCCACAGGGTTTGCGAGCGGTAGTAATTAAATGAAACTTCAGTCAACTACTAGCTTACAAGGGCTTCAGAAACCAGTAACTGCAACTTGACCTTAGGAACAAGTGTTTTCTTGGAACTTGTTCCCTTAATTTGTGGCTGACTATAAATTTGATGATGTACAAATTTGGTCAGATACCATAGATGGCTTTTCTTTCAGCTTTATATTTCTAGATTTGTTTGGAAAGTAGTTTTTATATTGATATATAATTTATGTCTGTTGTCATTAGTTTAATTAACTTAACAGGTTCATGTGATGCACAAAACTACCAACCCTATTTTGAAAAGGATAACTAAGGTCCATTTTTTTAAATTTACGTGATTGGTGAGGATGTGGATCCGGGCCACTGCGTCCTATATGCATCCACTATACCAATACTATACCACTATACCAATGGCCAAAGAATAACAATAACTAGTGTATTACCCTAGCAAATCTCTCACAATATCCACATTTCCAAAAACCACTAGTAAACAACTACGAACATACAAAACATCAGTATAGCTTTTCTCTGCTGCCGTTTTGATAGTGTACACTATTTTACAATGTAAAATGCAATCATATATTTTCAAGGTCTACTTAAGAGGAAAAAAAAAGATTTGAAGGAAAGATGACACCACATGTACAGAGCAGCTCTATGATTAAACAGTTGTATAACTCCATCCAATCATAAAGAACAGTGACTCTCAGCTGAAGATTACGAGGCCTGGCAAAAATGCTGCAGTAAGAAATGAAAGTGTGTAAGTTTTGGCATATTCTACCCACTAGCTGCTAACGGGTCCTTTCTTCCTCGACCTTACAGCCCTCTGATTGCCTAGATGCTTTGGACTGGGCTCCACAAGCAGCAAGCGTGACATAACATATGACAAGAGTTCTTCATGGTGAGAGAAGGTGAAGTCCAAATGAGCATATTCAAACTCATTGTATGATACATCCACACCAGCATCCTTCATCAACTTATAGTGCCTTCTAACCATTGAAGGTCGTATCACTTTGTCTTTGTGGCCACCAACTAGATCAACAGGAATGTCGATGAGCCCATAGTATTCACCCAAGTCCAAAGGCTCAGGTGAACCATACACCTCCATATTAGCAGATGTACTTCCATAATCGAACAGTCTAAATCTTCCAGTACGCTTCATTTGTGCAAGATGCATAGCAACTCGAAAAGATACTCCAGGCATGTCATTCATGTTGTAGTGTGGTAACCCTAAAACTCCAACCCAATTTGAGCTGTCTCCACCAACAACATAACTCATTAAAGTCTGAACCAATCCTCCAACAGCAGGTAGGTTATGCAGGTCCCGAGCTAACTTGTTGACAAGCATACGAAAAAATCTGGTCGGTATATAGAAAGCAGGCAAAAATGGAGACAAAATTGGAGCCAGCAGAAGCAATAGATGCTCCACCATAGAAAAAGCTAGGTTACAGTCATAATGAAAACCGGCAGGTGATAATAACACCATTCTAGAAAGTCTGTGGGGCTTTTCTTCAATCCTGTGTGTAATAACATACATAATCATAGCAGCTCCTCCTAAACTATGACAAATTGCACAAAGTTTGTAAGGCTGATCATCATTAGTTTCTTCATCAATATCAGGTATACTAAGCCTCAATTCAGCAGTTTTTACTTGATGGATTTTTTCTACCATCGCAGGAATATCCTTAGTCCCATGCTCATTGATGGAGTACTGCCAGTATCTGCATTAAATCAATTCAGGTGAAGTATCATAATTTTATGTAACATCGCCTAGATCCATAAATATAATAAAATAAAAGGCCAAATTATATCAGACATGAAAACACAAATCAGGAAGAGTTTGCTTTGAGAACTTACTGATGTGACGAGATGTTCTTGTTGACATGTTCCCTAGAGACCAAACCACGGAAATTCCCGAGAAATACATCATACCCTTCAAACAAAACAAAATTCTACATATAATAACTACAAAAACTGATGTATTCTTAAGAGAACATATTATCTTGACAAATATAACAAACCTTGATCATAGGCTGCAAAAGCTGGCGAGCCAACAACCCCATTAGATACCCAACTGGACCAAAAACATATAACTTATTAGAATCCAGTGTTATCAACATTTTAAAGTTAAGAAGTGAAGAATTTGAAACCAAGTTCCTAGATCATGATGGAAAAACAAAACACTAAAATCCAAGCAACTGAACAACGAACATAATTAACAGCTATTTTTTTGGTTATTGTTACAATATTAAATAAAGGTTCAGGGGTCAATGTTATACGTTAATATACTTTATTTCATCCCTGATGGAAACCAACCAAAACCAGCCTCGAGTGATAGCAGAAACACAAGGGAATCCTTTGCTATTAAAATGAAACAGCAGCAATACAATGAAATTAACACTCGACGAGGATAGAATGCAAGAACACAACGAACCTCATCCAAGCAACAGAAGAAATACAACTCAAAAACGATAAACAAGCAGAAAAGATAATCCTAGCTATTGCGCACTAGGTATCCATCCCCCCATTTCCAGCACTCAGCACCCAGCGCTCTAACCAC